>JAOYSI010001423.1:7044-20469 GCA_025775065.1 Hiodon alosoides | reverse complement strand
GCGTCAATTTCCTGTTTGTTGTTCTCATAGGCTCGTCTCAGGACGGTTTTACCTGCAAAAACCGCAACAACACTGCAATTAATGAATTAAATAATCGGTACTTAACGAGTACTTAACTTTATGAATCTTATTAATTGGAGATTAAGCTTAAATTGGTCTTTAGCGGTACAACTAAAATGTATAAGATGGATTTCATAACTACCGCTGATCAGTAAATTTATCAACAAATATCGTATTGAAAATAATTATCAGAGCCACCGTGTCAGAGGCAGTCCTACCATCTGTATCATTGTCTTTGAGACAGACCAATAGATCTGGAAGCATCTCCAGTTCTTGCATGTAGGTCAGTTGGGTCCTGTTCTTAGGAAAGTTATCCAAAACCCATCCTTTTTTGTGCTGATCTTCACCACCAGAGCTCTGAATCTAGGAAATTTCATTAAAAAAAAAACCCCCGTTGAGTCGCAGTTTGTTGCAAACTGGGCAATCTTTGCATCACGCACCACAAGCAACTGCCCCGTAGAGCTTCATTATGATGAGGCGGCCATCGAGTAGTGCCCGAGATGCACTGGTTCAGTTGTATACAAAGGCGAACAATCTGGAAACTGCCGTAGGGAAGCTGTGATACACACGAGCACATGTTTATTTAAACATAGGTAACTGGTGTACCTCTTTGATGCGCTTCTCCAAAACCTTCTCGTAAACCTCCGCGTGAACCGGGGCTGCGTTAAACTCCACCTCTCTGAGACGCTCCATCACATGGGCCTGCACATCTGGGTGGAGCCAAGTCACCTCCAGCCCTGCAACGAGGTACAGTCTCCGAATTGCACACCTCTACAGAGAAACCGTTACAACAAGGTATGGTCAAACTGGATCATCGTCAACACAGCAGTGAGACCTGCAGTCATAGCATGAAGCTGACTGCACGGGCACGACTGCAGCGTTTTTTCAGACGGGAATGAAGTTTGCTATGGAGAATGCACAGCACGGCTTGCCTGGATCTTCTCTCTTTCCAGCCTGGCCTTGGCCGAACTCACTGTCATCAGACTCCCCCTCTTCCAGCTGGTTCAATCTTGCATTTTCTGCCAGGGGAACAGGACATGTTATGCTCATGTTGAGATCAGGTTTTTGCATTTGGAAGCGCTGTTAAAAAGACCTGGCTGCTGTGCCATCTTATTGACCTGCTCTGAGGATCTCCAGCTTCATCTGGACTTGATTAATGGCAGCAGCTGTGGCCTCCTCTCGAACTTCCTCCAGCCTCCTGCTTTGG
Organism: Hiodon alosoides; assembly: GCA_025775065.1. Taxonomy (NCBI): domain Eukaryota; kingdom Metazoa; phylum Chordata; class Actinopteri; order Hiodontiformes; family Hiodontidae; genus Hiodon; species Hiodon alosoides. The sequence continues at coordinate 19,202 of JAOYSI010001423.1, read as the reverse complement.
GCTTCAGCCAGGACGGGACTCACCAGCGCCTCCATGTCCACCACCGTCGTGCCAAAGTGATTGGCTATCAACCTGCAGAGCGATGTTTTCCCTGAGGACGGGGGGCCAATCACCGCCACTTTGCAGGGCGGACGGGGCATTGGGGGAAGGAGGTAGGGCCGGGGGTTCGCCATGAACTTTTGCAGGGCTTCCTGCGATGAGAGAATATAGATCTTATCCAGGAACCTGGAAGAGACAAGCGTGCGTACAGTATTAGCCCTGGAAAGTGGCTTTTCCATCTTGTAAGCCCATTTCGGATTCCCACGAGGCCTTTTTTTTTGTGCAAAAAGAAGCTTGTGACAAAAAGTGGAGCGCAATGCTCACTGAGGGAGGAAGGAAATGCCCCTCACCCAATGGAGAACTCGGGCCTCCCTTTGATGATCTGCCCCTGGCTGAGAGCTACAGGACAGGCACGGCCCCAGCGGCTCCTCCTCCATCTGAAGCCAGGGGTCACGACCTTACAGGAGGATAGATTGCGCAACAGCTCCTCCTGAAGGAGAAAGTTTCAACAGCACTGTCAACGGTGCTAAAAAAAACAAAACATACTGTCATCAATCAGCATGCACACTGTCAAGTAAACCATATACCTTTGCAATACTGGTATTTTTGAGAGTATAGGAAAGACAATCATGAACTCTCTAAAATGCTCTCTAAAATGTGTTAAATATTCTTGTTCTCAGTGGTGTAAGACCATATCGGGAAGGCCTTAATACAAAACCGCGTCTGACAAAACAGACACGAGACAGCTCACCGTGTCAATCTCGTCCGGCACCTCCTCCTCCTCCTCCTCCTCCTCCTCCTCCTCAATCTTCAGCAGTTGAATGGGCACCGCGGCACGCCTGGCAGCCATGGAGTCCAGACGGGAAACGACTGACTGCCGAGTGCATGCAGTGCCGCGATCCGTGTGGAAAACAAAGACAGCAACCCAAAACAGCAGTTTAGGGCATTGGAAGCACATCAAATGCTCCAGTAATAACGGGAGCTCACACGTTCGTTTACAGCTCTAGGTCTCTCGCTCACCGATAACAGTTCCCCAGGATCATTGTTTCCATCTAATTCAAACACGAAGAGGGGGTCATGGCCCACCATGTAATCCTGCGCATAGGAAAATATATATTACACATACAAATCTCAAAATGTACACATTTTTACAAATCTCAATTTTATATGTAAATTAAACTAGTTTGCTTACTATAACAAGAGTACCGATACTCTGTTTGACCTCATTTGGGCCATGTGAAAACTGAATTCACAGAATGGCATGAACTTTTCTAGCTTTATTGAAGATTTTAAGTACTTACTTCTAAAGGCCTGAGCACCATGTCTTTATAAAGAAGGATCCTTCTGAATGCATTTTCTGGGAAATTCTCTCCCACTCGGACAAGCTGTGTAACCACATCCATCTGTATCTCTTTTTCCTCTCTCTAAAAATGTAATTACAAAGGACAGTAACTGACTGGACATTCCCCCTGCTTTAATCACAAATATAATAATAACAGAACTTATAAGATAAATAATAACGCATCATTTTGGTAGTTTTTAGGTTTGTGGGACTGAATTAGTCAATTGCACACTGAAACGGTTAACTAGGAAACCTCGGCCTCCGCTTCCCCTGTCTGATCTTCTTCCTCCTCCTCCTCCTCCTCCCCTTCCTCTTCCTCTTCCTCTGGATTGCTCCTCCTCTTGGGTTTGTCATTTTTAGCAGGGTCCCACTCATCCCTCTGGAAGACCACCCCGGTCTCTGGATGCTGCCGCTGGCCACATAAGCGCTGAATCAAGTCCTTGTCTGCACACTGGGGCCAGCGGTGGGATCACAAGTCAATTAAAACACAAACCACATATTATCACCACACAAGAATATGTTACACATAACTTAACTGTCCTATGTTGAAGTGTCCTATCTTTTCTATAAAAACATATAGTTATGGTCCCACGTGTCTATTAGTCAGTTTGCAATCCAGCCATGCTGTTCTGAGACAATAACACACAGCTTCCTAAGCACTTAATAATATTAATGTCTGATACATTTTCAGTTGTTACAGTATAGTAACCGTCATTACTAAGTGAAGAAATGACATGTTTACTATATTAATTAAAACTGGCCTAAATGCAAAAATATCGCTGTACATAGTGCCTTAGCCACATCACAGTCGTGGCAATAATCGCAACACCCTGTTGTGTATACTTGCTTTTTTGTTTTTTTTAATTGCATAATGATAACATTGTCATTTACGCTCATTTCATGGGGTAATTATTTTATTAGAAAATCAAGAAATAGAACATAGGACCTCAGGCAGAGAGTAAGAGAAAGAGAGCTTACCTTAATGTTTATGATGAAATCTGGAGGCAGTTTTTTTATTAGCTGTATTTGTTCAGGAATCTTTAGATAGTCTTCTGCCATCGAGGGCATGCAGCTTAACACATAACCTATTGAACAAAATCCTTATTAGTTCAAAACGGCAGCTGAAAAACATATTTTACATTTTCTTAGAAATATCGCAAAAAACTACGTTCAGTGGTTAAATACCATAATGCTCCACCTCCGGTGAATTTAGCCTTTTGAGAATTAACTCCATAACCATTTCCTCTGGAACACTTTTACCCTCATTCAAAATCTCTTTGATCTAAAAAAAACAAAAACAAAAAAAAAACATAAAGAAAACAAACAGAAATCAACACCGAAAATATAATAAGACGTGGGCTGGATATGAAGGGTCCTTTTAATCTGCTGACTTTCAGTAAACTTGTATTAACATTTCAACAGTAGCACAGTAGAAGAGAGGCGGCAAATGATTAGTGTATAATGGCATTATAAGTCAAGCCAAATGCTCAGTTACCTTTATACCTTCCTCGGTCAAAGTGGAAATGTGATTGTTGATCAATTCTGTATCTGTAAATTAGGTTAGGACAGGTAAGTAGCAAGCCTAGCTTAATGTCTCTTTACATCATCATCGTCACACTTACCATCAATAAAGATGCACTTCCAAGCTTGCGCTAATTTTTTGGCAAGCGTGGATTTTCCTACTCCCTGTGGGAAAAAGAGAAAATATCATGAAAGCCATTACGATATTGTTTGAATTGTGTTTTGTATGTTTTTTCTTCTTTAGGAGGCGATTTCTCGTGATGAATCGTGTCCTAAAATTTGAAAGGTTTATTGCATTGGTAGTATAGCTGAACAGTAAGTATTTGAAGGTAAGCCTAATAAAGTAACACTTTAGAGAACATACAAGAATGGATTAGAGTATGTGAGCTGAAGGAATGAATGTACAGGTTTATGGGATGCATGGGTTTAAGGAATGTACGGCAATTGTTGTAACAAATTGTAACAAATGTTATGTACGGCAATTCCTAATATGCGCTACTCTAGTAACAGGCTTTGTCTAGGAAAAAGTCAAAGTCAAATTAACAGGGTCAATGTCAAGTTGATATTTACAGGTAAGTAAGTCAGTGGTCGAATTACCTCTGCATTTCAGTGAAAGAACACAAGTCACAAAGACAAACTCACTGGTTTCCCGACAATGATAAAGCAGGTGGGTTTCGAAAGCAGAAACTCTCTTTCAACTTCGTCTTCGATGAGCTTGTCAACAAAAGGATTCATCGCTGTCTTCATTTGATGTACAGTAGATAATTTATTTTTCTGTAAAAACGATGAAAAAGGGTAGCCTATAGTGAAGTAAGCTCAATAAATGTTACTGATGCTAGCTAGCTATTCAATGAATATTGATTTATAATTAATTGGCGAACGTTAAACTTACTCTTTGAAACACTTAATGTGTAAAGCAGCCTGGGTAAATACAAACTGATGTCTCTAAAAGTTTACTTACCACTTTGCTTGCTAACCATTATACTGACTAGACACAAACTAAAGAAGGTGGAGACTACTTCAGTTGTGTATGAAGGTAACCATAGTAATACAGATGTTCATTATTATGGTACTTGCAGTTGTCTCGCGTCAGAAATTTTGTTTTTGTTTTTGTAATGTACCTTCTCTTTGTTGTGGTATATTTGTCCGAAGCTGGAGAAATATGATTTCATGTATCTAAATAATAAATATTAAATCGCCCTTTGTTAGTCGCTCGTTCTGTTTGACTATGCTGCTTTCCGTCTTTGCTAAAGTCAGCTGATTGAATCAAATGATTATGTGCAGTGTACATATCGCCGCATAAAACTAACGATAAGTGATCAATATGATTTCTCTGAATGGAGTTTGTAAGTGTGAGTAGTATTATCGCTGTTATTTAATTGTGCATGAAATGTTATGATGGCAGTTATTCTGTTAATTATTTAAAATATCGATTTGACATCAGCCGACCAAGTAGCCTATTCGCCATTTTTAGTGTTGATAGTACCCATCGTTAAAAATAATAGAGTTATTAATAAACATTTCCTCTTACTAACTAACATAGCAAGCCATTATATGCTGCTACTTGTAAATATTGAATATTAATCGTTGTCACTTTATATAAATGTTCTGTTCTTTTCATATAGGACTCCCTACGTCTTTTCCCACCACTGATTGTTTTCCGATGACAACATTATTCAGTAGTAATCCACCACCATGCCTTTGTCGGCGGCAGTTATCAGCGGTGTACAGAAACTGGTTCTGTACGAAACTAGAGCAGTAAGTTGTGGTATTAATTTAAAGCCAGTCGCACAGTTACGCCAAGTAATTAATTATTCTGCTTCGTATCTCTCGTAAATGGAATGGCCCAAAGTGCAGGTACCATTGGACTTGTAGATTAAATTAAAGTGTTGCCTTTTTGTTATATGGAAATCACTTGTCATTTACAACGAAAGTAGGTTATGAAATGTTGTATATCAAAAAGCACAAGGCTTTCAGAATTGAATGGTCTCATTAATTACTGGAACCGTATATCTGTTTTTTGGGGCAACAGTGTGACGTACGAAAATGTTTAAACACTCATTAGTTATACGGCACCCTCATTTTTATATGCGTTTTAATAACACTGCATTAACAAATTCTGCCTGTAAGCATTAGATGGCAGTAAAGGTCAAAATTACGTTTTTCATGTGACCTGGATTACGGGGTTCTGCCTAGCCTTGGATTTTGCAGAAACAGTTTGATGCTGCAGCCGAGGACAGTTTTGATTTAGATTGTCAGGCATTGTACCTGTTATTGCCAGTAACTAAATTTGACGTCGTTTTAAATGTTTTCTTTTGTACATTAAACTTCCTTCTAACTTTTTCGATAGCACCAAAATCATGCTGCTTTAATATTTGAGGAAACTGGAACGGTAGAAATGCGGTTGTAGAAATCTGCTAAGTAAACGTATTTATATAGCATGTAGTCACAAATATGAATAACTAGGCTAGGTATTTTGCTTATTTGTTAACCACGCTAATCATATCATTGGTGCGTGTTCAATATTTTGTCTATCACCATATAATTTATTATAGTGTCATTTGAAAATGACTGTTGGTATATCACATGGCTCAGTCGGATATATAAGCGCTTGTCTGTGCGTGGAGCGAGCCCCCTGGGCTGTATTTTAGATGTTGAAATCCAGCTCATGTCATTTGCTGATTGTGGTCTCTGCTGGACCTTCCTAATCACATTTGCTAGTGCGCCACCCAGACTGGACTGGTGTAGGAGGTATTACACAGGGCTGCTCTTGGCTCATTGCCAACTGGCACCACCTCTCTGATTCTTGGGCGCCTGCGGGCTGGCAGCGCAGTTGACGGAGACATGCCTCAGTCGGCACTCGGCCTTCCTCGTTGGCTGCGTAGCCTGCAGTGTGTAAAATGATGGGTGGCTAGAACGTGATTGGGTCAACTTGTCTCTTACGATTTCCCTTCACCAGACACACGAGGGAGCATTAGCATTATGGCTGGACTGCTCGGGTCCTAACCCCTCCGAGAACGCCTGTGGACTGTAGTTTACACTCTGCAGTCGACACGGCTGATAACCGAGAGAAGTCCCCCTGGTTCCCACTACACCCCGTCCAGGTGGCCCTCTCCACTGCCGCTGGGCTCTCCCCATCCCATCAATTCACATGACCTGGATTCCAACCCGCGAATTCCAGATCATAGGGTTCAGTCTGCGCTCACCATTCATCATTCAACAAAGGTGGCTGGCTATGTTTTTCTTTTATGTCACGGTTTTTGTCATTTGTTTATTTTCCAGAGGTACTTCCTTGTTGGGAGTAATCATGCGCAGACCAGGCACCGCGTTTTGAAGATTGATCGTACTGAACCTAAGGACCTGGTGATTATTGATGATAAGGTGGGTACTGAAGGGCTTCGGTGTACTTCGGGGTTTAACCCGCATTACCGGGGGCCCTAAACGCAGTGTGTTTTTCTCTGCTTGAGTAATTGATGATTTTGTTGTTTCTGAATGTCATACTTTCTACATGTTAGAAATTTTCTGAAGGGAGCATATTTCTTAATATTTAATACAATTGTATGTGCAGTTCATAAGCTGATATTTTTTTTTGCCTCTGCAGTCATTCCATTTCTAATTAAAAAATGTCACATTTTTCTCAACTCTTTTCTAAATATAGTATGTTAGACAGCACCTGTTGTGTGCAGCTAATTTTCCCTTGCCTCTGATGGCAGGAAGGGAGGGACGTGCTCTTGCGGTCATTAATATTAATGACTTGCAATTTCTCTAGAACTAGTGTCACCGCCCCCGCCTTGACCTTGCAAACAATGCTGAGGTCAAGTGCACTCGTAAGCGAGTTTTCCGACTTCCGGTGGGGTGGAAATGATACCCCAGTTTCTGATTTTAAAGAATCCGATGCAAACCTACTTGGACACATGTATAAATCCAAATAAACACTTGCATTTGAGCTAATATTGGGCTTAAATAGATACATGGTTATACATCTGCATCTCTTATTTGCTACTATTTGGTTTAAAATAAATGCCCTGAAACAAATCGTGCAAATCCTTTTGTGAAGGAATCTTCAGTGATATAATATAATATGCTTTGTATAACAGTCACCGGGGAGACTGAATGGCCTGCTTTGATTTTACCCATCAGCTCATTTTGCCATTCATTTTTAATGAGATGTACAGAATCTTAAGGTGGCTGGCAGCCCTGACATAATAAACCTAATAGGCATGATTCAAACAGCTAAGGCGGTGAACTAAAGGGGGGAGATGGCAGGACATAAAGCTCATTATTATCTCTAGTGTTATGAACAACTTACTGACGTTTTATTCAGGTTAGGTACCAGGTGACGTCACCTCTTCCCTCGGAAATCGCAAGAAACCATTAGTTTCAGATGAAAGCTTAATGTGTGTTTACGAGCACTATTTCGCAAATGATACTACAGCAAAATAGGGAGGGGGTGAGAAGAAGATTAATGGACCCTGTATGTCGTTTTTGTCCGAGTGATCCGTGAGATTCACTGCAGGGGAAATGAACCACTCCAACCCAGGCTGATTCGCCAGATCAAGCCATCGATTCCCGAATGCGAGGAAGTGACGCTATTCTCACCTTCGTTCTCCAGCACGTTTACACTCAGCAGGAAGTGCGGGAACTTCTGGGCCGGCTGGACCTGGGGAACCGGACCAAGATCGGACAGAAGGGCTCTTCCGGCCTGTCCAGGGCGGTGTCCGCATATGGGATAGTGGGTGAGTGACGACCCCGGTTCTGGGTGCGTTTGTCCGTTATGTGTGGGACGCAGCTTGTGCGTGCTGTTGTTGTAACGTAACTCTAGCGTTGCAACAACATTATGAGCATGTTTTCTGGTGCTGTTTTGTTGAACTCGCAACAGACAAGGCGACCTGTTAAACCAAGGGGGTCATTTTGTCCTTTTTATTTTAGTTTTCGCTTAGCCTCGCAAATGAGTCTAGTTAATGTCGGTTTAATACTATGGTGGGTAAATTTGACGTAAAAAACAGCAGGTTAGCGTACAGCGCCAGGGCACTGGAGTGGTACCAGGTGGTGTTGCCATGATGTCGTTGAGGTTAAAAAAAATGATGTAACGCCTATGGATGTATTCATTTTGATTTATTTATCTCAAGACGACGACGTGTAATTTTCCTTGTATTTGCGACTCAATAAATAAATAAAGAAAATCACAAGGTATTCATTCTCACCTTCTCCATTACTCATGGAGAGCAAAGTAATTTAGCAGAAATGTCATTGTGTAAAATTGAGGGTGTTATTAATAAGTGATGAGGAAATGAATGGCAGTCAATGTTGTTTTTTAACTTGCTCCCCACGGGTCTTTGGTCCTCTCCTTTAAAACGGCTTCGGATTTCACCTGATTGTTTTGTGGACACTGATAGCTGTTATTCTTGCGGGAATGAGGGTAATTGCCCGTAACAACACCGTGAATGATGTCGGCGTGATTGGCTTTGACCTAAAAAAGAGTGGCTGGGTTTAGTCGGCAACAGTCGGTGTATCCGAGGTGGAACCTCGTCGCGCGGCCAATTTCCTCCCGCTTGTTCCGGTTCCCCTCCCCGGGTAATGAGGCGGCAGGGGCGCAGACCACTTGGTGAAATGGTTCGAGGTTGAATGGTGGAGAGAAATAAAAAAAACCCTGGTAACCCCTCCCCCCCCAGAGCCTCCTGTTTGGGGCTGAATGAATGCAGTTAGCCTTGAGACAGCGTCTGACAGCTTATTTTGTTACTGTACATTAACCCTGCTAGGGACTAAAAAGCTAAACGGTATGAACGCGCGGGATTGGTGTTTAGCATAAAAGCATCAAAAACTGGAGTTTTTTTTTTTTTAATGCATTGAGGATAAGTAATTGTGACTAAACAGTTGCCATCTTAGTGTATGACCGAACGATGGAAATTTAAAAACTTTTGAAAAAAACTACTAGACTTTTGACAGGAAGGCTGCAAGTAAAATCCCAGCAGGGAACAGGGGCAACTTTAAGTGAGGTACAAAGTCTTTGTTCGGTTTCTTAAACATCCAGTTTTTTTTGTGTTGTTTTTTAGATGGCGCTATATAAAACACTGATGTTCTTAAATGTAGTTTTTACTTGAAATGTTAACAAGGATGTGTGTGAGAGAACAAAAACATTTGAGCAAAAGTTTGAGCCAATTTTGATGTTTTGTGTCTGGTAAATCTTCTTCCTTGCCGTGCAGGATTTGTCCGTTTCCTGGAAGGACATTACATCATCCTCATCACCAAGCGACGGAAGATGGCGGACATCGGGGGGCACTCCATATATAAGATCGAGGACACAAACATGATCTACATTCCAAACGACTCTGCGCGGGTTGCCCACCCGGATGAAGCCCGGTAAGCCGCTCGTTACGGGACACGAGGGGGTGCGGTCGCTCTGCCCTCACAGAAGCGTGGTGTCGCGGGGCTCGTTTGGATCGGAGATGGGGTCTGAACGCCGTCGTGATTACGAAGCCTTTGGTTCTCTTCTCCTGCCCTCCTCAACTCTTTCTTCTGCTTCTTCTTCTCGGAAGTCTCAACTTTTTTTTTTTTTTTTGGGATCTGCAGATATGTGAGGATCTTCCAGAATGTGGACCTGTCCAGCAACTTTTACTTCAGGTAAGCCGGAGCTGAGGGGATTGGGATGTTGCTTTTGGCGTTGCCGTACTTTCCTGCCGTTGTAACTGTGCTTTTAGCCTCCTGGAGCGTGCATTCACGTGGGCAGTCTTTCCTCAAACCAGCGCCGAGTGAGAAACACGGCAGAAGACTTGAGCTTGTGTTTGTCTGCTTTGTGAGGCTACACAGAGACGTAGCCGATTGGAGGGATGACGGCTATGCCAGGCGCGATCACTCAATTAATCGTCTGTCTGCATTACTGGATCTAGTGTTCTTGCAAAACTTTTTAAAATTGCAGTTTGAAAAGAAAGAAATGTATAGCTATTCAATATAAGGAGTGTATTAGTTAACGCATAAATCATAAATCCTTCTCGATTGATTTCCGTTAACTAGTTCTTTAGAACTGCCGTTGGTGCGTTTAGGCTGTACTCTGTTGTTTCACTTCCCGGTGATCTTTGATTGCAGCTACAGCTATGACCTGAGTCACTCCCTGCAGTACAACCTCGCCCTCCTGAGGACCGCGTGTGACCTGGGAAAGATGGAGGACGTGCCCACCCATTGCCGACAGGACAGCTTCGACATTTTTGAGGACGAGGGTCTCCCCACGCAAGGCAGGTCGTTTTAACTAAACTTTACGTACCCCAGGCGGTGTGCAGAAACGGCGGTTTTACACTTGGCCCATTTATACAACTGGATTTGAATTGCCTACCTGGCGTAAAGGTACAACAGAATAGCCTCTCTTGGGTCTCAAACGCGTCTGCCGAATTCAACGTGGGACTTGCGTTCGTTTCCCCTCTCTCCACCCCCCCCCAGTGATTTACAGGATCAGACACGAACCGTACTGGAAGTACGTGTGGAATGGCAGACTCCTGGAAAAGCTCAAAGGCGCCGTGCACCCGGATTGGCTGATGTACATCATCCACGGATTCTGCGGCCAGTCCAGTATCCTTCCTGCGTTGGTTTGTGTCCGTGGCAACGCCGCACGAGATGGTTTTTCCGTGCCTGCCCAAAGCCGCAGCCTTTCAAGAAAGGGTAGGGGGTGGTGGTGGGGGGCAGGGCAGGCCTGGCTTTCCCTGAAGTGTGTGCAGTGATGCCCCAGATAACCAGAGCACCCCTCAACACCACACGACTCGGAAGAACGCGTTTAGCCTCTGGCTATTATATAACAGCGTAACGCACACTTGAGAGCCCCCCCTCGGTCCCCCGCTCACACACACACAACGGCCAAAAACACACATCCTCTCACTTATTTCTTACCTCTAACTCTGTTCTCCTTTGCATGTCTCTGCCAGACATGAAAATGGACTCGGATTTTTACTTTTCTCGTTGAATTGTTACAAAATTTCAACGCAATGCCTTATGCTATATCTTGACCTGTATCCACGGTTACAGTGTTAACCTCAGCTCCTTGTGTTTCGGAGATGATTTCCTGTTGCACATTTCCTGACAGAAATGAATTTGGCTAATTTTGAATCGACGGTCAGAGATAATTCACTCTAGTGGAGTTCCCGAGAACAGGATCGTTTTTATTTAACAACTCAATCACCGACAAAGTTTCCGCTGCCTGTCTTAGCTTTCTCCCCCCCCCCGCAGCGCTCTCTGAGAGGTCACTTGCATGAAGCTTAAGTAAGAGTAACGTCCATAAACCCTGTTGGCACTGGCCCTGGTGATCTGAGTCCAGCTGTGCAGCCAAGTAAACGCACACATTCTGCCACATAAGTGTGAGTTAATGTCGTTGTTTTTCCGGGGAATTGCTTACCTAATTCATTACATTTTTCCTGTTTCCAAAAAGCCAGCAGGGTCCATAATACATACAGTCCATTTTAGGTCCGTAGAACTAAATGTGTACGTGACCAACTCTAGTGAAACACCCTAAAGTACCAAGGCTCCTTATCCGTGCTAAAAGCAGCGCTTTACCATCAACTCCTACAGGGACTCAGGCTAATTAATTTGTACCTGCACTCCAGAATGATAGTTTGCCTGTTGGGTCTTGTAAGGTCAGAAATAACTAAACAAAACTGGTCCAACCAAACATCTTGAATGACCCTCATTCTCCCAGAATGTGTTCGGCAAGCTCTGTCACTTTAACAACACGGTTTTAGGGGTGATTGTCATCCGCCAGTGTTTGTAAATGCTGCTAAATAATGCATGTTCAACCTTGTCCTTCTGTCGGGAGGGGAAAAAAATGTGCCTGCCGGCTACTAACAAACACGTGGGCCTTTGTATAAGCGTTGCCTCCAAGCCACATCTAGTTGTCGGATTTATGTATTTTTCATATGGTTTTGAAGCTGGGAATTGGGAAATCAGGTGTGTAAACACTAAGTCATGGTTAAAACATTTGCATAATTTGACCATCTGTTGCTTGGAGAGCAAAAAAAAAAAGTCTTCCCTTGCATATTGGGTGAGAAGACCAAAGCCAATGATTCTCTTGTCGGCGCTGCACGCCGTTTTGAATCACGCGGATCTTTCACTGAGCGTTTTAGCAGGCGGATCTTTCACGAGGCATTTTTGCAGGCGGATCTTTCACGAGGCATTTTGGCCGGCGGATCTTTCACTGAGCGTTTTGGCCGGCGGATCTTTCACTGAGCGTTTTGGCCGGCGGATCTTTCACTGAGCGTTTTGGCCGGCGGATCTTTCA
>JAOYSI010001422.1:0-17126 GCA_025775065.1 Hiodon alosoides | reverse complement strand
GTTTTCTAATCCGTTTTCCCCATGTCCACTCATCAGTATGTCATTACCCAGTACCTGTAGGGATAGTAGACACTGTGTTTAATCTCAGTAAACTTTTCTTTAAATGTTTTTGCTTCGTTCTATTCTCTCCTCACAATGACCCACACTTGTTTTTCACCCTGGGTCTTCGTTTAAACCAGACGCATGACCTCCACTTAACTTCAGTATTCAGCATGGTGGGTGGTGGCTGTTTGAGGCGATGAAATAACGAGGTGCCCAGACTTCTGCAGAATAGTGCACAGTGGTCCTTTGGTAATGACTATAAATCTAATAAGTCTAATAAGTCCCTTCTCTGATAAAACAGGACAATATGAAAATAGGGCACTTCTTTTTTGCAAACATTGCTGACTTTGCTCTGTGAAAATACTGTGCAGTATTTAATTATATGAAGTTTTCCGAACACAGCTGCATGGCTGCATGGAAGTTCTGCTCACTTAGAAGACATGAGGTTGAGTATGTCACAGTCAATGTGTACCATACAGTCAACGCATTGCGTTTGAGACAAAAGTACTAGGGTTTGTCTGTAAGTAGAGCTATCCAAGGTGCTGAACTTTTGCTGCAGTCCTGATATCCTCAAGTTCTGCTCTGGAGCTGTCAGAGGTTCTGATTTCTGCTTCGTATTGTTATGAATGTTGAAGCTGCACAATCAGCATGCTTTTAGCCTTTCTGAAACCTTAGGCCCGCTGGCCTCATAATGTAGGCATAATAACAGTCTTTACATTTGCACCACCTCAAAAGAGCCGAAGTGTGGTATGTGGCGAAATTCCCTTTAACCGTTAAAAGTGTGTGGGTGTGTGAGTTCTTGCTTTGGCCCAACAAACAGCCAGGCAGTAATACCTCTGTCTCTCGCCGTGACGCCAGGCTGAGCCTACCTACCTGTCATTTCAGTGCTGCCAAACAATTATCCTGACTGGGCTCTCTTTTTCATCTGGCCTTATTCAATTTAAAAACCATTCTAAACCATTTCTAACTCTGATCTCATGCTGGGTTCTAGTGAAGCTTGGCAATATACTAAATCCCGAAGCAGGCCCACCATCCATGGTAAACATAAGGGTTCAAATTCTGAGTAAATCGGTTTCAGGATACACGGTCTTCTTTTGCGTGTGAGTGGCTCAGCCTGAATGAGACCTAATATCAAAATCATGCACACAAGGCTCGGTTGTTTTGTGGGTGTTGACTTCCTTTCCTGTCAGACGTGGAACGGTGAAGAAATAAAGCGTATGAAATTAAATATGAAACTAAACTAGATTAAATGGATCCTCAAAACTGAATAAACAGCTAACATGACACGATGTTGCCACCGAACTGTGGTAATTTCCAGTTGTGTCTTCCAAAGTTTCACAAAAAAATTCTAAATGAAAAGAATCGCAATCAGGGGATCTAGAGTGGGAATCCAAGTGAATAAATAACATGAGTCAGGCCAAAGATGACAGTCGCATGGAGTCTGAACTCCCTCTTGCTCGCGCGTTGTTGTCCCCCCCCAGACGATAAAAAGCGGCTCCTGGTATTTATAGTGATGTAGAGCAGGGTCGTTTGTGTTGCTAACCGCGCACACTCCGCACGGCATCTGCACCAGGCCGCACCCCACGACTCCAGCAACAGAAAAGGGTCTGTTTGTGTGCGTCTTCCAAGCATTTGATGTTCCTTTGCCTTTTCCTGACTGCCTCATAAGTAGGTCAAAGGAAAAGACTGCCTGCTTGTGCAGACGTACAGTGGATTTTAATTCTGCTGTTTCTTCTCCTGCGTGGGAAGAATAACCATCATCAGGGGTATCGCTGATAGCAGAAAATCTTCCTTCATTTTAGTTCATTATAGAAAATCCTTGTCCATGTGTTAGGACAAAGGGCACCCGGTTGAAAACCCACATACCACTGTGATTATTTTTTACTAGGAAGAGCAATGGTTGGTTGTTGCTGATTATTCTGGGTAAGCACATATTCGAAATAATGAGTCTATCGCGCAAGCTGGAAAATGGATCATACTCGAGTGTTTGATTTTGTGTATTCAACATTTATTTGTTGATCAAAATTAGCAAGCTATTGTATGTATAAGTTAGGGGGGTTTTTTCACACCATTGTCAATGCCGGTTTTAGTCGGAGAACAATGTTAGTGGAGTTTTGTGGCTGTTTGGTTCATGGATTCTCAATTCGCGGTGCCATCTGTTTTGAGGTGGTTTGTGTGATGGCAACAGACGACTCTTCAATGTAGGCCAGTCATTTGCATCTTTACAGTCTGTGAATGAATTCTATTTCCCCGGGATAAAATGGACCATGCTCCACGAGCCATAGAACAGGCCTGCAGCAAACATGCCCTCAGACTGCCAAGTTTGGGGCCTAGTCTAGCCCTCTCCGGTTCCTGCATCATAAATCTTACATTTCACGTTCAAATATTGCCACAACGCCAACAAATCACCGGCAAACACAACAATGTCTGTCGTTTTGTGGAATTTGCAGTTGCTTGCTTCCGAAAAACCTATTATGATGATTAACTTGATTGTCTTCAAGTTAATGTCGAAGTTATTTGCGATGCACCATTTCATAAGAAGCTGTTTGTCATCTGTAAAATAAATGTCAGGGGGATTTTTTGTTACTTGACAGAGCAAGCTTTTCCGGGCCACAGCTTCCTTTTTTGACTCAAACGTGACTCCCCAGAAATGGCGCCTGAATGAGGCAGTGAGATGATCCTGGTCCTTCTCTTGTTTGGGGAGAACCTGTGCTCCTCCAGCTGTACCTACCAGTTAAGGCTGTTTTCTGGGATGTTATCAACACAATAACCCCTGTAAAAATGTGATATAAAACCAGCTCATTTTACCAGAACTTTTGTTGCGGTCAAAATTACATGCTTGTGCTGGTGCTTTCTCCTCTACTGGACCCTCTCTGGTTTGATTTGCTGATTTTATTGTGGGCTTGATGAATACATTTTTTTCCCTGATTGTGCAATCCATGTGTCCATTAATGAATCTCATTGTGTTCGGTACATCCTTGGCTCCTGCTTGGTGATGACACCCCCACCTCCAAGAGCTCTCTTTGCTGTCAGTACTGAGTGGTGGCCCATTTAAACCAATTTGTTATTTACAAAAAATATCTGTTTGATCTGAGGAGTGTATTTGGAGATGTAACGCGAAGAAGAGCTCCGTTCTCACTGCACTAAATCCGGCCCAGGTCATGCCAAACTTGACCCGAATCTCAGCATGCCCACATCTGCCCCCACACCTAATAGGCTAAATATGCACCTTGACTGTCTGCTTGCGAGTTTTGTGCTTTTGTTTAATGGTAACACCGTGTAGATATTCTGCAGGACGGTTCCTGAATCTCAGATGTCTGATAAGCTGTGAGAATGCAGTATACAGAGCTTTTCCAATGCCATGTTGTACCTCAGCCTTGCTGTGCTGGCCACAGAAAAGTCAATCGAAACCGGTTGCTAGGTAGTAGGGAAAGAAAACAAAAACAAAAAAAACTAAAAAGTAGAAAGACTCTAATCAATGCCTAGGCATTCAGTATCCACTGCATCGATTATTCATCACTGACATGACAGTCCGTCAGTTGTTGGGGGTTGCGGGGTTCAACGCCGACCCAGGGAAGAAAGCAGGCTCGCCCTTGTGTCTTCTCTGGCCCGGGCATGGGGGAAGCAAGCTTGTGTTTGTTTCCCGGCTGGGACCTGGTGTGAGCACCCCCTGCAGGCGTCCGCGGTCTCTCCGGTGACCTTGGACTCCATCGCGGGTGGTGATGGAGCCTGGCCTCCAGTCCCCGGGTACAACCTTCGCTGCGTTAGAGGACAAGCGTTAACAGATCTGGTGCTATTCTCTCTCATCAATACATGAAGGATCATAGTGAGAAGTCCAAGTTGTTGACTTCGCCGCACTTTGCTCATTATGTTTGTTTATTTTACACTTATAGATGTAGCTGTGTGTCTTAGAAACCGCCAGCAATAAATAACAACATAGAAATCTGACGGTTAATATTCATATAATTAAATAGGGAGAAATGGTAAATTAAATAAATTGAGCATGTTCATCTTCCACCTCTCAGGAAACAAATACGGCCTTCATTTACATTTTCATTTAATTTTGCATTGGCCTGTAGCACCATGTACAAAATCAATCTCTCCAGCTTCATTTCCAATATATTAAGGTGATGGGGAAAAGAGAAAGGAAATATTGATTGGCTCAGTCTTCATTGGGTCTACTCGCAGATTGCACACTTCATATGAATTAAATTAAATCAGTGTTTTTTTTCCTTCTTTTCTCTCTGTTTCAGACTAGAAAATGATAATGGGAATTTCATTAAAATAAACTGCTATTTATTGTTTACATTGTTTAAACCTCACACCTAGAGGCCCTCATCGGAATCATTGTTTTCAGCACCAGGTTCCCATAGAACATGTTTTGTTTGGTTTCAATGATCATTGATCATAAGACATGAGAGACGAAGGTTGAACCAAAGGCTGGAGTGAGACCACTAGGTTGGAGTTAAAAATGTATGATTTTTTGCTGAAAAAAGTACAGTGAAAGCAATAATGACAAGCAGAAGGGCTCACTTCATTACCTGCTTTCCAAAACCCTGCATGTAATATGCAAATATTTTTTGCGCTGTGGGTGAGTGGGCGGGGTCGTTTGAAAGCAGTCAATATTAAACGGCTAACATTTTCCCTGAGTCTTGATTGATGGAAAGCGATATGCATCGTTTCCGAGACATGCTGGATCACCAAGAAAACTTGTCTCAGAGCGTGGTCGGAGACATCATTTCAGGGTGGAAATTAGTCATTTTTTAAGGAAAATAAAAAACAACACAAACTCACTGTCTCACATACAGAACGCTCATCTGTGAATCTGACATGCCGTCATTCTCTCCTGACCGGGTCAAAGATTCCAGCAGAGGGTGGGGAGATAACTGTCAGTCAAAACCGCGAGCTCAGCTGCACATTCACGGATGGATTCCTATTTCAGAGGGTGGATTTGTTCCGTTGTCTAAATATTAATTCGTTTGCAGTATTTATACTACTTTTTGTTGCTTGGAACACAGAATGATATGCTTGCATGTCAGATAAATGTTATTTCATCGTGCTGTATGGTTGCTGACTAGTGCGGTGATTACCTCTGTCAAAATGTAGTTTAGAGTAGCTCTATCCAGTGAAAATGTTGTTTAGAGTAGCATCTACAACAGTTACAAATGCTTGAAAACAATGGATCCAATGAGGCCTCTAGGTGTGAGGTTTAAACAATGTAAACATTAATTAGCACTTTAGTTTAATGAAATTCCCATTATCATTTTATTGTGCTTGGTCTAGGAGTGATCAGACACAGGGAGCTGGAGAGCCTTAATTGTGAATTTTATGAAACAAACCAGCATTTTAGACTCCTTACACAAAATGATAAACACAAACTAATCACAGTCTTTTCAGGCAGCAAGCAAAAGAAACCCATCTTTTTTGCAGACAGCTCTACTGTTTCTGTGTTTATGGTCTTAATTGTGTGATATCGCTAACAGAACCACACTCAGGTTTGTGAGTCTGGTTGAATCTAGCTGAGGGTGTGTCCTCAGGGCTGCCTGTCCATCTGAGCCTGCTGTGGGGCACGTCTCAGATGCTCCTTTTGTCACAAATGCTATTTGACATCCCTCAGAGAACTCTAAAGCAGGTTCAAAAGCTCTAAAAGAGGAGTAATTTTAGCCCCTCTCCCATCAATTTTAGTAAAGCTGATTAATTGTGCAACTGTTCAGATTGCTTGTGTATTTCTGACATTAAAAGTTTTTTTGTTATTTTTTGCCCAATACAAATTGTTGGCTTACTTTTGTCGGGCAAAAACATCTTCAGGGATTCAGAAAAGCGAAAGCAGATGTTCTCTAATCTATGATAATTATATTTCTGGAGTGTAGTTGCCATTGCCGCATCAACAGCACATTTATTGCCGACATGCACGAGACAAGTCTTAATTTGTCATGTTTTTTTTTTTTTCTCTTGTGCTGGTAAAAAATCTGATGTATTTATAATCCCTCGATTAACAAAAATACGCTTTCGGCAAACCAAACTCAGTATTCAAGATTACAGCACTTCATTTATGTATACCCACTCTTGGAAATAAATGACCAATTAACTAATGTTTATGTCTTCTTAACAAGAACCGGAAAGAGAGACCCTCCCTTAAAACAAAAAAAATAAACTGCTTCTTGGCAGGGTTTGTTTTTGCAACCATATCTGAGTGGATAAATACATATATTGTATAAAACATTTAACGGCCGGGAAAATAGTATTAAAGCCTAGCAGCCCTAATTTTGCTTTCTGTTTCATCATTGTTTTGCACCAATTGCTTGTTTATTTCATTTTATTTTAAATTGCAACGGCTTTATAACAATACTGGTCAGGATTTTAAGAGTGATTCTGAACCACTCTCATTAGCTATGCAGACATGACATTTGGCACCTCATACCTTGTCTCCATCTTCAGAGATCTCGTTCCTATTGCCTCAATGTTCGGCCGTTCCGTTGTTTAAGAAAATAACTGATTTAAGTGGATACTTTACCCCGGTTGACATACAAACAGTGAAAGTAATTACATTTTGTTTCCAGTTGTGAGGGGGCCCGGCAAATTGGGTCGAATTCAATATCAAATGTCACCGGAATGGAATGATATGATCTATAATTGACTATGCTGCTGTAAGATAGCACTTCCTGTATCTTTCTTACGGGTTGTTTTTACTGTTCATAGAAGAAAAAACAGTTGTTTTTTTGTGTGGCAGCCCCAATGGCGAGCACCCTTTGCTCCAGCTGATAAGTGAAGTTACGCGAGGAAACCGCCGTGAACTGAAAACAAAAGAAGAAAATGGGGGAGACATAACGTGGGATACGCTAATACATGAATGCAGATTTCCTGTCTTATTCGAGATATTTCTCACTGCCCCTCATGCTTGGAGGCGTGTGTAAACATGGGAATAGACCTTGAGACAGGAAGAGGTACGTAGCGTAGATAAGAGGTGAGAGTAATGTCAGGGTGCCTCCATGGGAGGCACCTATCTGCTGCCTGAATCTTCTCTCCTAGCCTCCTATCTCCCCCTCCTCCGGTGTCTGCCCTCGTGTGTAAACAGGCCCCTGTGTCTCTAAGTGGTTCGGCCCTGACTGTCGACCCCCGCGCTCCGATAGCAGAGTCCCAGGCTGCTCACCCTGGTCACCGAGGTAGATCGAAACACTGTTTCCCGCGAGCGTCCATCAGAGGCAAGTTTCCCCCAGAGTGAGGCGCCACAGCGTTTGACGGAATCAATTGAAAGAAATGGCAAATAACCGCCAGAGGATCTCCTATTATGAATTAAAAGGACGGATGGCGTTACGTTTCCCTCTATAGCACGTTAGCCACAAGGTGAAAGTATCTAAAGAGGGGGCTTTCATTTGTTGTCAACTCTTCTGTGAAAGACCCACTCAAATGAACCATAAAGAGCCGGCAGTGTTTAATCTGGAAGGCTCATGACGCTGCTCACGCCAGACAAGCAGTAGGTTATTCGACAGATTTGGGGAGAAGGGTGACTGTGAGGTGATTACGTTGTAACTTTTAAACAATTTGAACAAGCCACAAAGTCTACACGAAGATAAAGAGGAGGTGCAAACTGGTCATACTATATTGGATATTATGACAACGGAAAAGGGTCTCGCCAGGGATTTTTATTAGTAAAAGCGCATAACATTCTCATGGAAATTTTTTCGCATAATCTAAGTGCATTTATGATAGTGTAGCAAAAATGTATTCCAATTACTTATTTTTTATTATTACATGCTTCTTATTCAGTTGATTTATTTACATGCGTATGAGTTAAATATTTGTAGCTCATTCCTGAGCTATTTGTGCTGGTTTATTAACGGTCTATTTCCTGCCTTGTTCTCCATGTCCTCTAAATGACATCCAATTCTACCAGATACAATTTTTCATTTTATTTTTTGGGGTTTTGACGGATGAGAGTGAACACTGTAACCCGCACATCTAGAGCGAGGATCTAAAAACAGTAGAAAATGAAATCGTCATCCTTAACATCACAACAACACTTCCTCTGCCACTGATGTTGATGATGTCGCAGTGTGATTTCTCAATGGGCCTGTTTCACACTGAATAAAAGCACGGAATACAAACAGTCGGACGTGTTGATTGAGATCCAGGAGGCAGGCTATTTAGCATGCCAATCCTCGAATGCAAATCTTGGGTTTCACAAGTTAGATTGGCAACATGTTCACACTGCAAATTAATAATTTTTATTTGCTATTCTTGTGTTTCAACCAGAAACTTGAAAGCATTGTGGTTATGTTTGGTTATGTTTGGAAGATTGTTGGTGCTGTTGTAACCCTTGCCGTTCAATAGCTTTAGCAGATCCCAACACAGAGGCAATTCTAACAGCTCATTTTAAGCATGAGTGTTTACGAATCTGCATTATTGTTTCAGGTTAAATACCTTATATCAGATAAAGTGAAAAGGTTGCTGTAACCACTGTGTTGGTAAAACAAATGGAGGCACAGAAGCAAAAGACTGCAGTTCAATATGTCACGGAAGTTTCCAGAAGATTGATTTTTAAATCTTCCTCATTTTGGACAGATTTTGTCTGTAAGACCAAGTGCTTCGGTTCTTGTATAAATGCACTGAAACTCATGGCGGAGTCCTTCATTCAGGCTTGTGAGCGGGACAGCTAGGGAGCGTTGAGCGGGAGGATAGGTGGATCAGGGCATTAAATTCCTTTTAGCGTACAGCTGTGAAGCCACTGAGCAAAAAAAATACTCAATTAGGAACCAGCTGTGCGATGCTCCTCTAACCTCCCTCCAGCAAAGCCATACCCCCCATCGCTGCATCATCGCTTCTGGGGCCTTCATGCTGGATCCGAGCGAAACCCTCCGCTTCGCCCAACACAGGAAAGATGCCCCGTCTGAAATAAACGCTCCGAAGCATGGGCTAATTTGTATGCCCCCCCCCCGCCT
Source organism: Hiodon alosoides (assembly GCA_025775065.1). Taxonomy (NCBI): domain Eukaryota; kingdom Metazoa; phylum Chordata; class Actinopteri; order Hiodontiformes; family Hiodontidae; genus Hiodon; species Hiodon alosoides. Next base: position 8,145 of record JAOYSI010001422.1, on the reverse strand, counting down.
GCCCATCCGCTGCATGCACACTTTGCCCCCCATCCCCAGTTTCTTCAATGCTTCCTTTACTTGCCTCTATAGCATTCTCAGAACGTGTCTGCTTCACCTCCTCTGGTTAGAAGAAAAGTATTTCCTGTCCTCTCCCTTTCAATCTCCCCCTTTCTCTTTCAGCCTCAGAGCCCTGTGTACCATTCTAAAATGAGAGAGAGAGAGAGGTATGATTGACACAAACAAAAGTATTCTACTTACATATGATGCATCTCAAGGAGCAGAATGGAATTTTGGCTGATAATTACTCTTAACGGATGTATCCCCTTACTCCGGCCATGAGGAACGAGACAATACAAGTCCTGTTTGTTCATGAGAGCAGCTTTTAGAAAATAGATTTGGAAGACAGGCCGCACATTCGGTTTCATTTCTTCTTACTGTACTCTGTGTTCTTTGTACTTTCAGTTTCCTAACACGTTTAATTAAGCTAAACACATGAACGCTTGCGAGAAAAAAACAAGCATTGTTGTAATTTAATCTAATAAAGTCCAGCATGCAAGGCAGCAGTACTGCTAAGCTAGCTAATCAGTTGTAATTCTATAAGTTCAGGCCATTTAATTACCTAATTTGCATCAAAATTGATTGAATAATTAACAATGCCATGCATCTTATTCTCAACAACTTGTCTGGGGGTGGGGCACAGGGTAAAGCTTTTTATTTTGGATGCAGTCAGTCCAAGGTAATGAGTTAGCCCTTGTTTCTTGGTGATTTTGGTGATGATGGGAAGTAATTAGATTTTGTGAGAAGCTTACTGTACGCTGGCACTGGGGTTAAGCAAAACCATTGCTAATCTCCAATTATGACAAATATGACGGTGGCGGACTCTCGCTGCGTCGCCTCAGGGCCCGCTGCTGAACCACGGGCCTCTCCATCAGCACCAAGGCGTGGCCTAGCACTGTGGGCGTGGCTCAGATATGAACAAGCCAAAAAGTGAGAACGTCCACTCCCTATGTGGCTGAGCCCTATTAGCTAGATTTCGCAGGTTCCAAACAAGCTCATGCCATTCGGCAATTATGACAGGGAGACCAAAGCGGCTGCGCGCAATTGGCAGATCGATTATCTGGAGAGCTGATTTACTTACTATCCTCTCCCGACTGCCTCTCTTTTATTACCTCATGGAATTTACCAGGATCAGCTGACTCTTCTCGGCTCCTGGAATGGACACAAAGGTCCATGTCTTGCGTACCACATCCACCCCATGTGTTCCAGTCCCATGTGAGCCGTACTTAGTCCACTCCCATTGTACCTTACATGTCCCCTGGGATAAAAAGCATCAGTTTTTATCCCCTTGAAATCAAATCAGCATCCACGTTTATTTATTTCACGCAGGCTAATGGAAAGAAGCATAAAACCGGAGAGGATCCGATTACAGTTTCCCCTCAGACTCGGAGGAGAATTCATGCCATGAATATGTTCGGCAGGGAAATTGAAATGAATCTGAGGAATAAAAAATATTGAACAATAAGCAACCTAACACTGCTTGGCATTCATTGTCTTCCCATATTGCAAGTTCATTTCTCTTTTTTTAATATTAAGTTATTTAAACAAATCTTTTTTTTGTGTGCGTTTATTCTTTTCAATACATATGTCAGCCGTTTTTATATTATTTTTCAAGCGACATTGAATGCTGCGCGCTCTTGCTTTGCTGAAGCTGGCAAAACTCTGTCTCTGGCTGTCGTTAGCACAGGATTAATAAAAGAGATATATCCTAAACCCTCCACAACCCTGCTTGTCCTCATGAAAATAACGGCACACACACGCACCGCGGCTGTTGATATGGACAATGGCCCTTCCTCCAGACAGCGGGGCTGCCAGCTGGCGGAGAGAGAGAGAGAGAGAGAGAGAGAGAGAGAGAGAGAGAGAGAGAGAGAGAGAGAGAGAGAGAGAGAGAGAGAGAGCACCTCCTTCTCTAGCTCCTCGTGCCTCCCCAGTCTCGTCGTCTCGCGCATTATCCCTCTCCCGGCACACCTCGGGCGCACAACCTCTTCGTCTCGCCTTTTTTATGCCGTTTACTATCGTTTATTCCGCTTTCTGTCTTTTGCCTTGTGTCTGCGTCGAGTTAAAATGCAACAGACTGCACATTGAATGGGTGCGATGTTGTGAGTGCTTTTAAAAAAACGTAATTAAGATGACTCCCAATAATGGTAAAGGTAATTCCCACAAAATACGAATTATGTCTTTCCTTGAGGCTACCAATTCCATATAACTCCACTTATCGACTGCTGATCTACACCACAGTTTTTACTATTAATAATACTACTGAAATACTAGTAATATTTGGGATCATCATGTCTACATGCATGGGCCATCTGACTTTTATATGATGAATCTGATTTGATTCAGCACTCAATCTAATAACATGTACTCAAAAAAAAAAAAGTTTAATATTTTAAATAATCACAACTGAACCATATACTTCTGTCCAGTCTATTTAAAGCTCTTGTTAATTAGCCTTCCTGCCATCTCTGGATAAAAATGTTTGCAAAATTTCATGCTAATGATACTCATGTTGTTGACATTATTATAAATGTTTTATTTAGTCGCTGATTCATTACTGCCTTAGATTAAATAGACTTTTCAGGATTGATTTATAGTTAAATCAAGACTATTTTGTGCTTAATTCTGCCCCAATGCCCTACTCCATTGGTTAATGGACACATTTATGAATTTTGATATAAGAGATACTCCCTAAGTTTAACATCATAATATTGTTAGTTCGTGTTTAAGCGGCTTTCTGTGGGCAATTAATCGTCATTGATAGCATACGTCAGTGCTGCTCAGTAGTAGAAAACACAAGCCTAGTTATCGTTATCGTCTTACTTCGTAAATTGGAATCTTAGATTATTAACAAAAAAACAAAAAAATAGATAACTTAATTGTTCTAGGTTTCAAATCGTAGAGTGGGAGATGTTTTATAAAGCACATAAGTATCTTAGATTTTCGTGAGTGTTGCATTGTAACGTGTCAATAGTGCAGCGCTAAAACGGTTTAGCGGAGGAGCATCCTTCATTTAGGGCCCCTCCCGGTACATTTCAGTTACATCTAATTTACTGCAACTGGATTATATAAAGCAGACAGGCTTTGATATGACAGTTTTTTTTTCTCGTGATTATGATGACGTCGAACACAGCAGCTTTTATCATTTTGAGGGGGAATGAGTTTGTCCAAGAAACCTAACAAGTCCCAGGCAGAGCCCCTCACCTTTCATTCCTCAAAAAACTACGGCAGTGCGGAGTATATTTACTGTGACAAGGTAGAAGTAATTGCCTGAATATTTAGCAATTTGTATATTAGCAACAGTCAGATAAAATGGTGTTTTAAATATGACATAAGATACATCAGTAGCTTAATTACATACCAAGCAGATTGCCCATCATTCATTAAGAATAAAGTATTTACATTCACCTGGCCGGTGTGCGCAAGGCTAGGACTCTCCCTCGCCGTGAATGGTAGCTTCCAATCTGCCTCGTTCCATACCGCGCCGCGCTAAACCACGGATTGGATGTCGCTCTCATTCAGTCAATTCTCTGTTTGGGTTAAATCAAATGAAAAGGTTGTAGAGACGTGCTGTATTAAGTGCTATCTTTTCACATTCCGCCTGTTTTGACTGTAAAGTAGGACACCCGCTGGACTGAATTATCTCTTTATATTTATTTTATATTCTAAACCTAATTTATTTTTCTGCCCCCCCTTTTTTATATAAAAACCGGGAGCTGAGACGTAGTAGAGGAATTATTTACCTGTGGAAAAAATAACAATACAAGAAAAATAACTTAAACTCAGATCTCGTGCTTCGAGGGAGGAAAAGTTTCCTTCGGGAAAGGATAATGTTTTAAAAGGACGCTTCCCTGAACAGGTAAGATTTTTCTTTTCAATGTGTGATTCTGGTGCTCGTGCGCTTCCTGGAATGCTTGCAAAGTGGTCCAATGCAGAATCTTTATTGTAGTAAAAAATAAATACGAAAATATCGGGTGATGCTACTGTGTTTTACGAGTTGCATGAACAGTATTGCCCAAACAGTCGCGATGTATAATATTCCTTGTTATTTTCAAGGTTGTCGGTGACCGTCATTCTATTTTATTATTGCTGTTATTATGGGATTCTGCTCGTGTACGACGGACGTGTCCGTGTTTGTTCTGTGAGTAATTAGACCAACCCTGCAACGAAAACCTGTTTCTCAGTGTCGCGCTCAATTAATGTTTCATTTGATCTTTAACAAGAATTCTGCCAGATTCGTGGGAAGTGTCAGATGCCGGAGTTTAAAAATGGGCTTGGGAGCGCGTCTGAGTGGGTTTAAATGACTACCCCGATGTTCTGCATGGCTGCACCGCTTGCAGGAAGCGCTTGGCGGTCTGGCATACCAACACTCATACATTGTTTGTACAGAGGGCAGCAACGTTTTTATTTACATTTTATGTGGAGTTTTGTTTTTCTACTTACGTTGTCTACGTAATAACACAGTATAAGAAGTGTAACCGCGCTAATATTACATAGTCGTCTTGCAGTGCTTTTCCGAACTAGTTATGTTCTATAATCCTTAAATCGGCACCGTTGGATTATGATTTGCTCAGAATTAGGAATAGGCCTATATTATTTTAACCAAGCCGACCTGGTCATTCCTTGACTATGTTGCCTAAACCATGCCACAACGTGATCCGCAGTACTGTCCTCTGTGGACTCAATGAGGCGTGAAATGCACAATCCCGTCATTCTTGGGAGTGCTTGTGATGCCTACTGCCTTATTGAAATCTCACCGCAGCCTTGAGGTCCTCGGCTCTGCTCCCTGTCCGCAGCTTTCTACTTCCCATTAGAACTGCATCGCTGCATCCAAACTTAGGGAGGGAATTGGCCATGAGTTATCTGCGTAAGCACAGGTTACTGCGCTCATTGTTGATATTATCCCCGAACAAATTGTTTGCCTTACAAGTGTAACCACCCTCTCTCTCCCTGGAGCGAGGCATAGCATTTCAGAACAAACCTCATCCACCATGCAGGCTGCGGAAGGCGTTTTTTGCTTGAGGTGTCACTAAGACGACGGAACGAGGGCAGAGGTTGAATGTCTGCTCATGACTGCAGTGTCCGGTTCAGGGCGGGGGCCTTTTACGGCGGTCACAAATATTTACCGGCCCTGCGAGAACACGGCCCACCCTCCTGCTCCCGGTACGGGTTCATTAGGGCCGATAGACGTCGTCCGTTTCTCACCAGCATGGAGTTGTCACATGGCAGCTGTGGCTCAAGGGGAACGCTGTGCGAGACAGAGGGACGAGGCACCCGCTGGGCTCCGTACTTTCATCCGCCATGTGCTTCCTCTCTCGCTCGGGTTAGCTCGCTCTGCTCCCTCTGATCAGGGCTCAAGCCCTTCTCCCCAATTAGGGCTGAATACAGACAAACAAAAACATTTCTCAGGCCTGTTTCGTCTATCAGAAGTGCAGGGGCAGACAGGCAGACACACCCAGGCAATAGGGAAACCCGCTTAAAAAGAGTGTAGGGAGCCTGAAGATTAACATTAAAAGTCTGCAGTTGCTCAAACTCAGCACTTGCTAGGAGTTATTAGCTTTTCTTATCACTCTTTCCCTCATGAAATGTGTGGTAGCTGGTAGCTTCTGTGTGTCTGGACTCTGGGATCTGCCTAATCTCAGTCCATGCCGAACAGCCATGTGTGTCACACGCCCAATCGCCACGTAATCCCTCGGCCTAGCTGACTTGGCGTGGCCCAGCAAGGTGTAGTCCGCCTGGGCGGGCCGGAGCAAGGAGATCAGAACAGGGTTTGCCATAAGCCCCTTAAGCTCTTTTTGTGTCGCCACTGCGTTGGTATGGCTCTAGGTCCACTTCCTTCTTTACACTCTCAAAACAATGGGTGACCGGTGATAAACAAAGACAATGACACAAACCCATCCAAACTGGCGCGCCATCTTTTTAAAAACTTCACCGATCCTCACCGCTGCTGATAAGCTTCATCAATGAGGAGGGTAAAGGTTTGTGAAAGATTTCCCGGATGTGTTTTCATTCCCACTTGTCACTAGTCCATCCTCTGTAGCTCTCTGAGTCGACAAGGTTGTGGATTCCATTCTTTTGAGTTCAATGACAGTGTGGGAACTCATCTGCTCATTAGCGAAAGCCAAATGATCTTCTTAATCAGAAGAAATTGGATAAATTGACCATATTAACAAATTAAACCGATCAACTTGGCAATGGAGCTGTTCTCTTTGCCAAGGACAGGTCTGTTACCAGGGTGACAACAGGATACTCAAAATCTGTGTTGTTAGGACCTAATGAACTGGCAGTGCTTACAGTGTTTAAACAGGCAATCTACTGTAGAGTGGAGATGCTGTAGAGCAGACTCCTCAGTTTTTCTCAAAACCAAATTTTTATTGTTTGTGTAAGTCGTTAGTCCTTGACACGCACACCCCTTTTTCCTCATTACAATCAAACCAGCCTGGTGCCGTTCAACGAATTGGCATTATCAGGCAAAATCCTAGTTGTCCAAATCATTCATCAGGTTACACCGGGACATCTTGTGTCCCAGTGAGGTGTCGCAAGGCGGGCTTTGACGGCGCAGTCATGTGACCGGCCCTGTGTTGACATGTTGGAAGCTCGGTCTCTTCCCTTTAGTCTGACAGATGCAAGTGGCGATTTTCAGGCTTCAGCAGATTAGGGGATTAGGGAATAGAGGGTCTGTGCAATAACCTTAATGCATCAGCAGGCACAGAAGCGCCTGTAAGAGTTTAAAGTGCAGCGTTTTTCTCCTCATCCTCCAAGGCGGTTGTTACCTCGCATTCAGCGGGCTTGTTTCCATTGACCTCGCTGTCCTTGATGAACAAGGCCTTCTTTATGTGTCGGGATTCGGCCGTCTTTTACACTCAGAAACACAGCCACAGTCTTCACAATACATCCATAGATTCTTCCTGATGTGCTCCGGGGTGTAATTCATAGCGATCTAACGTGGCGCATCCATTCAGGAATTCCTTGAGATGCCATCCGTTAACTACACTTGGTTAGTTACCATAGGCTGATGTATGTGCACTAAAGACACCAAGGGTAGATAACAGGGAAAATCAGGATTATTTCACCCTATGTGCCTTTCCATGGTTAATGCGTGTTTGTCTCCTGTCTAGTTCCTGTTTCTATGTATTGTTGATCCAGGTAGGCGAATACGCTCTGGTTGGCAACGAGCCCCTTGTGCTATAACCCATCTCGTTTCTCAGTGAATTTCTCCCAAGTTTTAAAAATATGGCTCTGACAGGGCTAACAAAGCCAAACTGCATCAACCGATCACTTGACTTTCCCCGGCGCCAGTTAATGGGTCTGCGATGTTTGTTTGTTTTTTATTTTTAAATTAACACGAAGCGCCGATCTGAAATCACAGCACCGAATATCAAGGTTTACCGCTGACTGTAAAAACCGAGGTGACAACGATGACCTTTTTCGTTTATTATTTTTTTGTTAAACATGTTATGATAGATGAAACCATGCTGAAAGGGAAAACAGAAAAGGGACTGGCTTCGAGCAATGGTGAAGCCTTTTATTTTTACACTATTTTTACTAAATGTGTCCTGGGCAAAAACTTCAGCATTACAGTAAGTATCATTTTTTTACTCCATTCAATTGTTTAACACATATATTTAAAGATTTCTATTGAATGACTTTGTACTACTGTTATTCTAGTCTAAATATCACTAAAACTAAAAGCCCTACAATTTTGTTTAAGGATTAAATTAAAGAAGACACTTTTACCAATAATTCATGAATTATTGGAATCAGAAAATTTGTGTCAACAGTGACATTTCTTCCGTGGTTGTTTTTATAGTTACCAAAAAATGTGAGAAATGGTGCAAAGAATTTGGTGCGTTTATGCATCTATAAGTGAATCCATAAATGAAGCCCAGGTATTTCAAAAAATATATATCAAAACATCAAAAATGTACTGGAAATATCATAAAATCCTTATTGTTATACAATTTCCACATAAATACAGAATAAAAAATAAGAAAATAGTAAATCAATAAATAGATTGAACATGACAATGCCAGTGGGACTCAACTTATCAATGACACGAATTATATAAAAGTTTAAAATAAACAAATTAGATGTAAGAAAAAAGTAAAG
>JAOYSI010001419.1:0-11835 GCA_025775065.1 Hiodon alosoides | reverse complement strand
GCAGTGCTAGTTACAGCACTGTGCAAAAGTCTTAGGCACCCTAGCTTTTTGTCATAAATGTAGTCTTTGATGTTTATTTTTGTCTTCTGCTTTAGTGTGTTCATAGAAAATAAATATTTTTGGTCATTTTCCGAAAAAAGACCATGGAGTTCTGCAACAGACGGTATGGCCTCCATAAAGCCCTGATCTCAACATCATGGAGGCTGCCTGGGATTGCCTGGAAAGACCGCAGCAGGTGAGACAGCCAAAGTCTGTAGAAGAACTGTGGAAAGTTCTCCAAGATGCTCGGAACAATCTACCTGGCTACTGGCTTATAAAACTGCACGGCTGTGTAACTAAGAGAGTTTTAAAGGCAAAGGGAGGTCACAAAGGGTGAAAATTTTTTTATCTGACTGTTTATTGCCCATTATAGTATTGGGTTTATATTTTGAAACTTTTTATTATGTTTTTTTTTTTTAAAGCATCTACAGAATTTGTACAGAATTTTTTTCAAGTTTTTCAAGTGCCTGAGACCTTACCGTCGATACGTGGGTCTCTAAGTGAACCAGGAGTCACTGTCTGGAGGAGAACAGTCTTGTTGGGGCTTTATTCATCACGTAGATGAAGGGCCATTTGAGGAAACACAACTGCTGTCTTCGCTGCCAGAAATGTTGACCTTGTGAGTGAAAATGAAGTTGTGGAAAATCAGTGCTAACGCCTGTGGTTGTCCCACGGAACTACGAAGGCTTTTAATGTAAACCGCTGAAAGGATGAACGTCATGCAGTGCCCTCACTCAATTGTGGTTACAGCTCTGGAGGAACTCTTGTTGATTCATCATTGAGCTTGCTGGCACTTTCTTCATCTGAAAGCATTTTGAATGTTTTGAATCTATTATAAATGACTTCACAATAGGAAACCACAGATGTGCAATTTGCTGTTACTTCGTTTGGAAATTGAATTTGTGCCTTGTATCCATTTCTTCTGTTACAGCTTGTGCTCTTAATATCCTTTGTTTAGGGGGATTTATCGCCATTAACGAAGACAGATAATGCTTTTCTCCTTTACCAATTGTAATTTTATTGCTTCTTACTACATGTCAGAATCCTCCATTATCCCGTCTGGAAAGTTTGTCACCAAAGGGATTACATAATGCATTCTTGTGATCTGAATAAATTCCTGGGTAGAAGTGAGGTTCCATGCATCGCAGTAACAAGGCTCAAACACTGCAGCCAAGGTCTGACCCCATCACTGTCAAAGGCCTGGAGGCCTAAAAGCCTACATTCACATCCAGGGGAAATGCCTGTAGTCCCGTAGATGGGTTCTAAAATGGATAATTGCCTAGATATTGGACTCTACCAAAGTCTACTAATGCATAATAATAATAATAACTGATGTCGGCTATTTCGGATCAACGGGAATAAAAAATGTTATTTTAATGATATTAAAAATGATCACGGTGATGATTGTTCGTATTATTATTATTGTATTGTTTACAACAATAACCTAAGAGCTGTTATGCACGGGGATATTATGTAGCTTAACCAATATGTCGCTGCATTTTGGCTCTGTCCGTTTATACTAGATGGTGATTAAATGACTGCGTGAAATTAGAAGATTTACCGTTATCTTTGGCTACATGGCATTTTGTAGCAATTTATTGCCCCCCACCCTGCCAGAACTTGCTTTATGTGAGTTACATTAAAAACACTTTCACTTTCCAATTTTTTCTTCCGGTCGTTCAGCAGCTCCTCACCCACTCAATGCCAGAGTTTGATTGATGTGCAAGGCTTCAGAGAAAGCTCAGAAGCTTCTAGTGTTTGTTTTAATGTCCAGAAATGTTACTTCCAGATCCATATCTGTAGTAATGTAAAACATGTTATTTTGGGCACATTCTCCTCTGTTCCACATCACTCTCTTTCTTTTATATCTGTCTTTTCCTATCTAGTTATTTTATGAATATAATTAATGTATTATTGTAGACAGCTCACTGGTTAATGAGTTATTTGACTTGACAGCTCGGAATTGTCAAGAGAGTCCAAGCTTTCTTCTGTAAGCATCTGTAATATATGCGGTTTCACGGAAATTCAAACACCGGGAAAAAAAAAAAAAAAAAAGTTTGGGGTAACAAACCATGATGTGTCACAGGGGTACGCAGAACCGCCACCACGCGATTTGGATCCAACACCGACCCAAGCAGAGCAGGACAGAAGATACCAAAAGTCAATGCAATCTTTTTATTCCTGAGTACAGCGCAACGCAGTTGCTAAAATAAACAAACAAAAACAATTTAAACAGTAACGCTGTGTCCTCTACGATTATCCCTCCTGGTTATAATGACGGGACTGAGGCAGTGTTCACTCTATTGCCAACTAACCGGGCTTCCCAACTACAACCTTCCTGGACCTTCCTGGACCTTCCTGGACCTTCGTGGACCTCCAACAACTTGGAAAGTTGGGGCAGCTACAGGATCCTCTGCAAGCGTTGTCCACCTCTCAAGACGCAGCACACATGCACAGCGACACACAAAACTTTGGGCAAGCGTGAATTCAAAAGGTTATATGTACTCTGCAACCAAGCACTAAGAAAGCAACTCTGGTGTATAACCAAAGAAGAGGCAGACATACTCTCGTCCCATGAAACTCCCATGAAGCTGCTCCAATGCTGTAGTCTTCCCAGTCCTGCACTCAGCTAGAGGGAACGTGAACAAGACGGATAAGCAAAGAAAAACAAAAGAATGGAACTCTGGCTTCGGCAGACTCTCCTAACATACGGCAGGCAACATGCAACACGCAGTGACATGCACGGGAGTCCTTTCGCACACAAGACTTGGCACGTCTTATACCAGGACTTAGGCATCCTTTTTCGTCTTCTGCGTTAGTGTGTCACTAGAAAAAAAACATTTTTTTTGGATGTCCAAACCATCATTTTCTGAAAGAAGAATTCTGCCACAGATGGTACGGTCTCCACAGTGTCTATGTCTGCCTCGAGGCTATCTGTGTTTACCTGGACAGACAGCAAAAGTCTATAGAAGTACTGTGGCAAGTTCTCGGAACAATCTACCTGCCGACTGTCAAATAAAACTGCTCAACAGTGTACCTAAGAGAATTGATGCAGTTTTAAAGGCAAAGGGTACTCACAACAAATATTCCCTCCCATTAGTTTTGTTTTTTGGTGTTTGTTTTAATTTTTTATTTATTGTCCTTAGTATTTATTGTATATTTAGAAACTTTGCCCTTCATTGTTTTTGAAAGCATATTCACTTCACAGAATTTTATTTTACATGTGCCTAAGACTTTTGCACAGTACTGTACATGATCTGTTTCTATTATTAAAATGACCGTATGTTAATTTAATAACTTCTTATTTTAAGAACATTTATTACTTGTTAATAGATTGTTATATGTGGAACCATACATTTTCTGTGTATAAATCTCTTTAATTCAGACCATGGAGAAACATTTCTCATAAATACGCAACGCCATAAAGAAACCTCAGGTCGCCATGGATACAGCGTGAACTGTCTGACTGAAATAAGCTGCTCTCGCATTTCAGACATTAACGTCCCTTTTTTTGTTGAGTACTGAAGCAAATTTTATCGAGGATAGTCATGCACTATCAGCAGTGCTATTAAAAATAAAAGTAATATGAAACCACAGCGACCATGCAAAGTAGTTAAACGGCTCTTCTGAATGTGTCTCTGCTCTTTGCCAGTCTGTTTCACTTAGAGATGTTTTTCATTAATCGGAAAACATTCAAATATTAACCTCCCGAGTCTAGGTATAAAGGGAGGGCATGACACTGCGGGTCATACTGTCCCTGCTCTGCTTTAGCAGTGTGTGTCAAACGGGCGTCTGAACTTCCTCAGAAACCTGGCCATCACCGTTTCCATGACTACCCCCAGCTGCCGGGCACCGCCCAGATTGCTGCTTTGTTTTAGAGGACACCAGAGCAGAATAAAGCGTAAGTTTGTTAGAGCAAGTTACCGAAGTGGTAACCAAAGTGGTAACCAAAGCCTAGCTGTATCCAAGTTGTTGATGGGCCATATAGAAGATATGAATTAATCTACAATGTAATAATCAACCATTCACATGACTCGCTGACCGTCCGTAGTCCCCCACCAGTGAGCGAGACCTCAGAGTAGGAGTTAAAATGGGCATTTCATTCGAGGACAGGTTCCGGGTCAGAGTGCAAACCAGAGACAATAGCGCCAATGTAGAGCTGTGCCGGAAACACGCTTACTCCTAATACCAGATCCCATCTCCCGCAGACTCACGGACATAAAGGATTTGATGAAGGTGAGGCTGTTCTTGTTGTGAATTACTGTGGCCACAGCGCTTGATCAATTTAAGATTAAGTAGGACTTTTTTACTCCGTGTGGCATAATCACTGAAGAAAAGTAGCAATTTAGACCCAGCTACCTTAAGTGACACTGGTTTATCTCCAATATCTCTGTCCCTACATACATTTAGCAAATCAAAGCCATGAGGTTAGTCATTCTCTACAAAACAACTGTGACGATTGTGTCTGCATTTCAGCGCAGGAAAGCGAATACAATATTTAAGAGCCTTGGCAATAAGCCAGGATTTTAAAAAATGCCTGTAAACTGTGTGATTGGGGCACCAATTAACAATCATTTCTATGCATTTTTGGAGATTAGTGTAGTTCAAAATTCAGGTCTATTGGTCAATTATTGCCCTCTGTACTCAAGGAATAATTTACAGTAGAAACTGCTAGACACAGACTTGTGAACTGCCTGCTTGTGACATGATAACATATAAAAACAATGAAGACATTTGCTTAGGTGAAAATGTTTTACAAAGTTGTATGCAAGTATATAAATCAATTACACAATTGGTCCGCTCCCCCCACAATCTGAATTCAAGCACTTTTTCCAATTTAACTGTGATATTACTGTGATTATTTCTTATAACAGATATTGTGTTTTTTTAACAAGCAACCCGTTCCACTGCCTGCTAACACTGCTGTCCAAATCCCAACGTATAGGGAGAACAGCCCTCGCTAATATCTTATTTGGCTTTGCTATCTAGTAATTCGAATTGTTTTACGTTCGCTTAGGTGGGCCATTAAAGCATTAGATTTGGCAAAACAGGGTGGACTGTCATTTCTAATGATCCCATATTCTACAGTACAAGCAGGTAAATTAATGGGTTTCCTGCAGTATATGGATACCAGTTTGCATATTTAATCCCCGTAGGGGCTTCTGGACTGGAGGGCTGTGTCCTCCCGACCTTGGTCCAGGAACAGCGGGTCCCCGGGTTTTACATTGGTGCCACGTATTAAGGGTGAAAATTGGTTGCCAGACAGTGCGACGCATTTGTGTACACATGAGCCAACAGCGGCACAAATCCAACAGCAAAAACGTGGAGCATAAAGTGTAAAGACGGCAGGCCATTCTCGTCACTCTGGGTAAAGGTGTTCAGCTGAGGATATTGTGACGCGACGCACAACAGGGAGGAGGAAGGAAACGCGCTTATCCCCAGGGGTTGCTTGGTACACTGTTTGCCCAAATAGCCAGGCTCCCAGGAACGTTCTGGTCAGCAGCCTTGGAGCCTCAGAGAGTCATGAGAGTCGCGTCGCCGAGGGTACAACTGCATCAAGCAGCCAGGGCAGGCAATTTAACCCTCTCTTTCTCCTTCTTGCTTCTTTCTTCTCTCCTTCTCTCATTTCACGAGGCGCTTCCTTAAGGGGAGATGTAGGCTGGCCTGGCTATCTGGAGCTTTTTGACGTGGATCGCTGCTCGAGTGTGCTCAAGAGTGTGTGCTGTGCTGTGCGTCGCGGCCTACAAACTCTCAGATGCGCCGGAGATAGAGCGGTCCATTTCGCTGCAGATTACAGGGGCGAGCGACGCACTTTCGCGATGCTTGTCTCCGCCGGTGGCAAGCGTCCGTGGGAAATTCCGGGGGGTGTCAGACACCCAGCACCTCGCTCTGACCGCCTACGTAAAAAAATAACTGGCTGCTCGCTGTAGCGGCGGCGCCCCGAATCAAATCCTCAGAGCTGTCAGTCAGAATCTTGGCCGCGTGCCACTTATCTCGAAGAACACCTGGATTGCTAGAACCGCAGATGAAATGTTTCTTGTCTGATCGCTAAAAGAAAACTGGAGCTCGGAGTCCCGCTGTTTTTTGAACATTGCACTTGCTTGATAAGTCTATGTGCTCTTTTCAGAAGTGCGTGGATGCGGACGTAGAAAATGCGGTCAGGGAAAATAACCACTTTCTCTTCCAATTACTTTGCTGCAAAGCCTTCTGGGAGATTGTTTCAGCCTTCTGACTGCTGTTGGACATTGTGTCAGGCAAACAGGGACTGATCTCATTTGGTGCACACAATGGGAAACTGCGCTGCAGAAAACCATTAATGAAATGTGGACTTTTTGAAAAGGTTATATAAAAAAAAAAAAACAGTGGCAGCCTTTTGGAAAAAACTGAGAATCACATCAATTCATAGCCCTATTAAACCCCACGTTTTAAATATGCATTAATAGCTGCTTTTACACTGCTTGGTATGTGAATCCATACTCTTCTTCTTGAGCCACCGTTAAATGGTTTTCTTCCTGAAAACTGCATGGAATCACATTGAGTTCATGTGCACGGGGCTTTGAATTCTGCTATTTCAGGAGAATTCATAATTATTCCTGTAGTACCTGTCACTAATTCCTAGAATACAGAAAATGTATTTGGAGACATTGGATCACCAGGATAGCAATGGATTTTTGGTGCTTTAGCCTCTGGTGTGAATTTGATCCCACTAATCTAGACGATTCCTTTGCAGATTCTGGATTGCAATATTCCCATGGATTGCAAGTATTCCTCAACTGTTTGTTCCACAGCTATTCACATAACAACCCTTTTCTTGTTTAATTATGTCTTTCCCCAAGACTATAAAAACTTAGTGTGCAACCACATGTTAGTGGTGTCTGCAGTTAAGTTTTTACATCGCAGCGCTAATGCCAATACTATACAACTATACAACAAGCATCACATGCACGGTTTATCTACACTGTTACCAAGTAGGGATGTTAAAATTAGGTAATGAGATATTTCACACGCAGATTTATTGTGGTACTGGCTACTAGGGGCTGTTGTTTTAACCATATGCACTTTGATATTATTTTGCAAAATATTAAATGACCTCGATTGCTCTAAACTCTACACGTGCCTTCTACATGTGACATGCCTTGCATAAGTATTCATACCCTTCCTATAATGGGTAGTATTGTCAGCAAAAAACTGAACAAACGGTATTCAGAACCAAGTTAACAATTAGAGGTAGCTCCATTTGTAACCATTACAGCTACAGGCCTTTTGGGATAAGTCTCTGCCAAGTTTTTATAGAAAATGTTAAGCTCCCTCAGGTTGGTAGGACGTTGTTTATGAACAGCAATTTCCAATCCTTTGCCATTGATTCTAAATAGGATTCAAATCAATCACTGGGTCACTCGAGGGTTTTCTCTTTGCTATTATTAAGCTACTCCTGGGTGGCTTTGGCCGGGTGCCAGACAAATAAGCTTTCTTTCAATTTTTGGTCTTTAACGGACTGAAACGAGATTTTCCTGTAGGTTTTATCACAACTTTGTTTTGTCCATTTTCCTCCATTCCCAGAGCCTGCCAACCTGAATGGTAATGCTACCATCGCCATGCTTGGCAGTTGATTAGGAACTTACTGGGAGATTCCCGGGGTTGGGTCTGCTCAAACCTTTGTCCTAAAAATTCACCTTTTTATTTTATTTTAAAGAAGTTTCGCTTTAAACGAAGTGCTTTGTTGCAGACTGAATTCAGACTGCAGGCTTTGAGATGCTTTATGAAGGGTTCACAATGTCATTGACTGGTGCGTATTGTTGACTGATCTTGCTAGTTTACACTTTGTAAGGCTAGTTTGCCCGGCCGCTCAGTTAGGAGAGATAGGTCTTCCACCTCTTCATGCTGCGGTTCTGAGCCGTTTAGAAAGCTCCTTGGTTCTCATTGTTGAAACATCACTTGATGTTGTTTCCTCACTACCTGATCGAGAAACTTTAGAGGGACTGGTGAATTACTTTTGTCATTGCATATAGATTCAACATAATTGTGACATAATAAGGTTGCTTCTATGCAAACAGATTCAGATGAATTATTTACAAACATTTTTTTTTTTTAATTTTGTTTGTGGTTTTTGTAAGAACTGTTCATGTTTATTTTGAAGTGTCACGACGTAAAGCTCTAAAGAGACAAACATTGAAAACTGTTCATGGGTCTGAATGCTTTTTCAAGGCTCTGGATACAGCATAATCTGATGATGTCAAGTTTTTTGGAGCTTCTGCTGTAAGTAAGCAAGCATTTCTGATTGGTCACTTTGACAGTCGCCTTCCATGTATAAATGTGCTGCTTATCTACAGGAAAAATGTTTAACGATGAACATAGTTTAATACCACTCTAAAAGATTACATTTTTCATGCTGTGTTTCACAATGTACACAATCTGCCTAAACCGTCGCAAAGTGACTTTATGTCCATCCACTTCACACGGGGCTCCAGAACCAATCCAAAACTGTGTATTAGATATTTAGAACACACTGTGTAACATTGTCTCTTTAGATTTTAGTTCTCAAAAGACAGCAATTGGAAACAACAGTTGGAAAGCATGGTGTCGAAATCAGTGATGATGTCACAGCAGCCTTGTCTGCAGAGCAGTATAAAGGCAAAAGATCCATTGGAGAAAAGGTTAATATAGCAGAACTTCTATAATATTTTATATCAAAGAAAAGATTAACTTTAAGCTAATTCAATTGTTAAGTAAGTATAGAAGGGCAATGCTGATTATCTTGTGAAAAGTAAGTACTTTTGACTTCACTCAAGAAATAATTGAGTTTGACTGAAGTGAAATGTTGCTTTTTAAATTCATTATTACATGGTAGGAAGGGTATCTCTTTTGCACTGCAAATAGCTGTCACACAAGTTGGAAGAGATGTATTTATGTATCTAAGTGGACCATTTTAATCATCAGTGGTGAATTAGCTTTCTGTCTCTTCATTTACCAAGGAGACAATGCACCCAGTGAAGAAATTGTTCTTTATCTGGGTTTGTCCGTTGATTTTTGTTTATCCTTAGTTGATCCATTTTTTACACGAACATAATTATTACAGATGGACAAATTTAATTCATCTACCGAAGTTGTTCTATCAACAATTTGGAGAGAAAACAATTCTTACAGGAGACAAGTTATTAGGTTCATTAAAGTCTATTACATGTATCATATATGAGGCATTATGGTCACTTGAATAAATAAATAAATCAATAATCTCTAATATTTTATGTTAGACACCGAAGTCAATAAAGTTTGAAAACGTTGAGCTCTGGGACTACCACGGGTCTATTCAAAATTGTATATTTAAAATGTGGAACAAAGTCAAATCGATTAATGCTTTTGACGTAAGATATTCAGTATTTCAAGGAAGAGATTTTGGATTTACATACTGTTCTCCATTAAAATTACTCCACCACTAAGTTGCCATTACAATGAACCAGGACATCACAACACCTATCATAATATAGTTAGCGAAACTCGATATAGTTCAAGGGAAGAAATTCAGTTCAGTTCATTCAGTTCAGATCACCATCGTCATCATTAAACCTTTACTGCAAGATTAAGATTAAGATGTAAAATAAATAAGTAAATCAATCAATAAATTACATATAATAAAATATAAATCAATAAACAAGACTATAACAAATAACGATAACGAAGAATTAGTAAAATACATAAAAATGGCAGAGATTGTAACTCTAATTGGGTTTTTAATATCTCCTATACGGAGCATTTTGACTTGAGATGAAAATGTATTCCTGCTTTTAGTTTTGCTTTATTGTATCATAAACGTATCTTCTCTGTGAAGATACCCTTCAGAGGATTTAGATTTAGGAACTTGGTTTCCTTCTTTTTAGTACCAGAGACCTTGTTTTCATGACCGTTTTTTACAGACGAAAAGGTGGATTTTACACACTTGATATTGATTAATTTGTAGGGTCATTAAAATTGACATTCAGTGTATCAATATCTTTAAGTCAATATTCATTGCTAAGGTTAGGACGGGATGGAAAGACGGATTGATTTATCATTTATTTCAAATGTTAAGTATTTTCAAGGTTCCAGCAGGCATCTACCATCTGGCCGCATGACGTGGAAACTGATTGGACATTGAAGCTCAATTGCCGTCTAACGCTGATTTTAATTAAATGAAAGACAAAATAAGTTTGATATAAATGTAATCTTTAATGACAGAAATTTGGCTGTTTCTAATTATCTTCCTCGCTGAGAATGAGTACTTTCATCTCTAATTTGTAAAGTAATTAAATTGAATTGGGACTGGTTTTTAATTTATTACTACTTAGTGTAATTTATTCACTTGAACCTGTCCTGAAATTTAGAAATTCTTCTTTTAAAAAAATAGAAACGCTACTAGTGTCGGGAAGAATTAAATATGAATCAAATTCCTTCCAAGTCATAATAGGAGATAACAGTAAAAGGAGAACAATCAAACAATTCCCATTCGTTTTTTTGTCGATTCCTATTCTTTTTTCACATTCAGAAATGTGTTTTGTATGTTTTTAATTCTGCCTCAGAAAACCAAATAAGGAACAGTTGTTGTAAAACATTAATGAAAAAGAAGAGTTTATAGTTCTAAAATTGTAATAATATAGCCTTGTAATGCTTAGAAAAAATAAAGAACTGGATATTATGTCAAAATTATTAATTTGATTTTTAGTAAGGGAACAATCTCCCTGAGATGCACAACATATTTAAAGAGAACTTAAACGCAAGGAAAGTTCTGTTATAGACACATTTCATTTATTTCATTTCGTTACGTTTCATTTCAATTCCATCGCTGCATAGCATTAAGGGCCGCGTTCTTTTTTGAGAGTTTACGCCCATAGAGGATGATTTGTCTTTAGTGATGTGATCATTTATCATTTCAAATTATAAACCGTTATTCCATATGCTACTCTTTTCTTAAAAGCTCAGTAACGTGGCAACAGTATTCCTGAATCATAGATTTATGAAACACATAACGTAATATAGCAAGTATTTATTTGAATTAAAGTGTTAGGGTGCCTCTTTAAAACATTAATCTCTGAAGTTCCCGCTAAGATTGCTTATTTACCACCAAGTACCTACCCATCTTTGGGTTTTTTTTTTTGGGTACAATTTCTTTGAAATCTTGCTTTGTTACCTTTGCTGAATTACTGTAGCAATACATTTCTGTAAAAAAGGCTTTTACGTAACCCCCTCCCCTCTTTATCTCTTTCTCTAGTTTTCTCAGGTGAATTATAAAAGAAGTGCCGGAAAGAGCAAAAGGATGTGAAGATGATTTAAGGTAGGAGGGAGAGAAAGGGAGATAAGAGGCAAGGCAGAGGGAGAAACAGCCCTTATATTGAAAAGGAGGATGATTTAAGGAGGAGGAGAGTTCAATGCGAGACATATTGAGGAAGGAAAGATAGAGTTGGAGGAGAATGAACCAAGGTGGGGGGAGAGGAGACGTGGTAATTAGATTAGGTAAATATCAGTGTTTTTAAAGGACAGAATAAAGAAATGTATAATTAAGTAATGCAAGAGGAGCTTGAGTAAAGGGACTCACAGACACAGAGATCAAAGTCCACAGTAAAGAGACACACAGACACCGAGATCACAGTCCACAGTCCGGACACACAAACACAGAGATCACAGTCCACAGTAAAGGGACACACAGACACAGAGATCACAGTCCACAGTACAGGGACACACAGACACAGAGATCACAGTCCACAGTCCGGACACACAAACACAGAGATCACAGTCCACAGTAAAGGGACACACAGACACAGAGAT
>JAOYSI010001418.1:0-17129 GCA_025775065.1 Hiodon alosoides | reverse complement strand
TAAATTAGACACATCCTACACTGTGAATTAGACACATGCTACACTGTGAATAAGACACGCCCTACACTGTGAATAAGGAGACCTTATACTTCAGGAGAGGTCCAGTGCTTACAATTTTGCAATTGATTTTATTGGTTGGTGTGCTGCAGCTAAACGCACTGTAGTCAATTGGATTTCTCCCGGGACTACAGTGGCTAAACCTCAAATCAAAGACTCCCCCAATAAAACTACTAATCCTAACAAGCATGTACGATACATTTTTTTACTCTATTTTCAAGAGTCGAGAAATCATACAAGGGTGACTATGCAAACTGTTGACAGCCCACAGCAATATGTATTTAATTATCACATTGGTGCATGTTTTGATTGAAAAGTTTTCTGCGTGTGAGTAGATCTGCTGCAGTCGTTCAGGCACGGTGGATTTGTATACTTCAAGACTTAAATAAGTTATTACTGCAGAGTTGACACACTAATGCTGCCATGACAATTTCAAGGTCCAGTACACACTGGAGCCTGATAACAGGTGCTCGTTCCCGGATGTGTTAGCGTTGTCACTCGAAATAAAGAAACGCACAATCACTCCTTTGTGCCTACAACACAGGTATCCAAGGGTGTGGAAAAAAGGCTTTGAAGATAGTGAATTACAATTCTCCATCAATCAAAATTATTATTGTACATTATTATCAAACCGTCAGATAAAAGGGTTGTTGTGGTAGTCATGGGCAAACTGTTTGACCAATGGAAATGGTCGCATATGCCTCCCTATACATGCGTATGGGTACACAAAATATTTTTCCCCTTTAACTTACGTGTCTGTTCATTTATGTGCCAGATTGTTGAAAGCAAAAAAAATAAAAATAACTTAACTGCAAATGCTGGCAGTGAAAGCTTCGGGGTCATGTGACCGAATATGAAAAACCATAAGCAAAGCGAAAATTGCTAGAAAAAAAAATGGAAATATATATATAACTAAATGCAAAGAGAGGAGGAGTGTCTGATTCATGTTTGAAACTAATTTTTTTTCGCTCTCAATACTTTTAAACATACGTTTTTGGTTTCAATATTATTATTTTCGTTTGCAATAGTAATACTTTGGCTTTCAAATTCCAAAAGCTTTGCTTGGTTCTGTTGGCACAAATCTCATTCTACAAGAGATGGAGGATGTCAGCTGTAACTGCTGGTTGAGGCTGCATGCTGACATTTAATAAATAAAACTTCCATATTTATTCCTGAGGTGTGGAGGTAACATACATAATAAACTATTTTTTTCTACTTTTTATGAATACAGCCGTGAATTATCCGCAAATTTAACTATTTATGCAAAGCCCACAAAAACTTTTTCTTCTTCTTTTTTTTTATCAAAATATGAAATCCAAATCTATATTTTTTTAAGCCATGGTATGCACGTTATTTATTTTTCAGCCTTTTGCCCCTGTGCCGTTTGGGAGCACACTGATATAGCAAAAGCCTTTGGCAATAAGACTACAAATTATACATAGACTTTTTTTTCTCCAACCATAGCTGCCAGCTGCAGCAGTTTTGACTTTCTCATTTCAAAAACATTACAGTGAAATGCTGTGTAATCTAAAATTGTGCCCCCGCCCTATACTTTCGAAAAACAAATACTACAGAACATTAGTAGTCCTGAATATTGCCAGCTCTATAATAATAATAATAAAAAACAACAAGACTGGAAGTCATTGGCATTCATGTTTCTTAATTTATCTCTATAGGAACAAATAACAGGAAATTCAAGATTACTGCTTTGTGTTTTCTAATTATTACATCTTTAAATGATTTGATATGAAGACTGGTGGGTAGCTGGAGACCACGGGGAGTTGGCTTTTAAGGAAATTCTGCTTGAGTGTAATACGTTACTCTAATGTGATACGTTTAGCACACACACAGCATGACACTGTGCCGGACTCTCCTGTGGTGTTTGTCATGGGAAAATTGCACACATTTAAATGACGGCCGTTGGGACTTTTAAAAACAGCACTGTGGATCTTTACAATTAGAAGTCTAAAAATCAATAAATACAAAGTTACTGAAGTTATTACTCATCACTTGTCAAAGGGAAGGGTCAACTCCAGCCACTATTTCCCAGTCCTCTTAAATCGCGGTCGCCGGCAAGTTCAAAAGAGCATCTGAAATCTTCCTTTGTAGATTAAATTGAAGGTCTGTCTTTACCTTCGATCTGAATTAATCAAGGGCTTTATCTCTGGTCATCTGTATGGTAGTCCATTGTCCTCTAGCAGAGCAACTGATAAAACCGGGGACAGTCTGGTGCAGGGTTCCTTTGTTTGAGCATGCATTCTATTTGATAATAAACTACGAAGACATTGATTCATTGGCATGTTTCTGAAAGAGAAGTAACTAAAGTGTTGTTATTACCCATCTCGCTGTCCGGTCAGATTTTTTAAACGCAAAAGATTCCTTTGAGTTCATTTACTGGCCAGGTTTTTTTTTGTTTTTTTTCCTCTGCATTTTTAAAGTAAAGCCGCATCCCATACCCCTTCCAGAACAATGTGCACTTTTACACATTTGTAATCTCTGATTGTGTCTTAATTGTGTTTACCATATCTCTCATAACAGGCCTTTGTTTTTAGTCCTGAAGCTGAGGGAGAGGTCAGACAATGAAACTCTGTCAGGATTCATATGAAGGAGAGAAGCAATTAAAAGGCGACCACAGGAGCCAATTCACGCCTCACTGAGGATTCTGAGACCAGAGATCTCTCCCAAATGAACCCCCATTATGGGCAAGGTCACCAGCAATGACACCATATTATACATTGCATTCTTCAGTCATTGCCGTTTAACCCACTGGTGATTGGTTTACCGTAAGTGGTGGATCATAAAAAGTGATTAATGTAATGGATTGACAGGGAGAATGATACATGGAGCCAGTTAACAATAGCAGAGTTTAAATCAATGTTAATATCTAGCTACCATCATGCTTTTGTGCATTCATTACTTGCTTCAAATCAGAAAAACCACAAAGAATGCCAAATGCTTCAGCAATACCAGTCTCAATAGAAGCAGCAGTAGCAGCTGTAGTAATAGTAGTAGAACTGTTTTTTTGTTTTAACTGCAACAACTCTGCATTATAGACAAATGGGCATAGCCTACCGTTTCCATTTTACACTCTGTTGAGGTTTGTTAAGGAAACTGTCACCGTCTTCCTGAACTTCCAGACCTCACAGTTATCACCCTCCCAGCATCAAAAGCCCTTTGATGGGTAAATGATCCCATTCCAGCTCTTCATGCGTGACGGCGTCCAGTACAAATAAAGAAGAAGAAAAAAACAACAGGCCACGGGAATTCTCTCAGGGGGCAACGGAAAACAAGGGACCAGAGTCTTTCCATCTTTCAATTTCAAACTGTGTGCTATAGCTCTCCAAAGAATAGAGCCAGGAACACCCTGAAGGGTATGGAGGATACAGCAGCATTGTTAACATAATAAAGTGAGCTGGACTCTCAGAGCTTGCACTGTAGGAGCTCTCAGTTAATATATTAAGTCTCCAGACAACGTTATTACAGCTGTCATTTTGTATGGTTTATTTTAAGTTTTTACTGTAGTTATGAAAACTAATCATTAATCATAACCTAAAAAATGGAAAGGTAAAATAATTTCGTTTGACTTTTATTTGGCACAAATACCATACAATTTTCCAGGTGTGCGGTGTTTATGCAAACCCAAGTCAAGTGTATATTATTTTACTGCTTGTGTAATACTTTTATAGTATTGGAATAAAAGGAAGCACTATTTTGGTCTGACCCAAGAGGCGTGAGGACACTGATAAGCAAACAGATTGAACTGACTTTCACCTAGTTCTCTATGAATGTTCCTCTCGGTTACCTTCAGGAGGTAATTTAGTTGGGAACCAGGTTTTTCTGTAGTTAACGCCAGGTTCTTATGATGTTTGGATTCCCTCTGGAAAACTACTGTGTTCACTGGTTTACGACAATACTGTTGTAAAAATGACTAATGGAGATGAGGCCGAGGTTGAACTGGTTTGTACCATGGGTAGCTTTGGAATGCTGGGTAATGATGGGAAGAAAGAGATGGGTAGACAGTGCGGTCTGTTGTTGATTTGTCTGTTGTCTGTTACTGTGTGGTCTGTTAAGAGATGCAGTTTTTTCCTGGATTATGCAATTATGCAATTTCCTGCAATTATGTGTCTTAATTGAATAAGATAAACCGCGATTTTAATAAACCCAATTGATAAACAGGGAGAGAGCAGAGGGAAACACATCAGTGAGAGTTATCTGGTAAAAGGCATTAGGAAACATACAGTGGTGCAAAGGCACACATGAACCTTGATCTCTCAATGGCCTGGCAGATCATAATTGAACAACAATCCTGTTGAAGCAGAGCATGATCAAGAGGCAGCCATCCTTTTTATTTCACACATGGCCACTGACCCCACTGGTTCGGATCCACACACCAGTCCAACACTACAATCAGAACACTGGAGTATAAAACTTTATTACAACACACACAGTCGGGCGTATAGAGTTACAATTCTTTGTGCCTGTAACAAAAAATAAATATATAAAATTGAATTTTTAGCAAACGTCTTGATGTTCTTATTTACAACTCCCAATATCACATTCCTGGCTGCCTTCCCTTCTCCAGATACAGAGGTGGCAAAAACAACGGGGCACCTCCCAACAACAAATCACTGCAAACCCAGTGTAAATCCCTCTCAACAAAGGTATGAGTCACTACAAGCTAGCAGTCCAGAGTGTAAACAGAGAATAATTCCCACCCCAACGATGGCCTCACTAGCTAAACTCGCAACTGGTAAGCGGTTTAGATTCCACCCAGTTATATGAACTAAGCCCCCCCAGGCTACGATACTAGGGGAAAGAAGAAACTGGGTGGAGACACATAATTTAAAATATTATCACCACAGCATGTGTATTGACACAACCCAAGGAAGATATCTGCGACTTTGCGGATGCCAAAGGGATCAAAGTGGGCTCACTATTTAAATAACTCGCCGACCACGGCTGAGGATGAATCCGTAATAAATTATACATTAGGAGACCCCAAGGAATTTAAAATATCTCTAAGGGTATCTTAATTATCCATAGCACATCTGGTATGAAGGACTTAAATGAAGGTGCTAGCTTGCTACCACTTAGTTGTATCAACTGTGCTGATTTTTAAATGAAAAGCATACAAAGCTATTTTATAGTAGTAATTAATTGTTAGCACCAATTGAACCACGCAGGACCACACACTAACTGCAATGCAGTTAACCAGGTGAAACAAATAAATCAACCACATCTACTAAACTGAATATGGCATAGGTTATATTATTGCTTGTCTATGCAAACACCAAGAATGGTTAGGTTTGTGTCATCCAATTATGTTTCTTCCCTAGTTGCAGTAAGATGTCACTCGTGCGGACGTGCGCACAGGGGAATTTTCACTTGCACCGTGAAGCCCTGCATGTGATAGGCTGTCATGTGCAGTCGCCAAGTGTATCATTCGATTCACTCGTATGTTACAGACTTGAGACTGAAAGCGCAGTCAGGCAACCATGGCAGCATGCAGCCATCCAAGATCAGAGATCAAACTATTACCATGAAATTATTGTTATGAGAGACTGATTTAATGCTAGACGATGCTATCAGATTTTGCAGGTCTAGCAAACAGACAGAGAAACACGATCCCACCAGTCAAAGTTTTCAGAGAACACGCACAAGACTCATCCGTCTTTTGTGAGAACAGTTGAAAAGACCTAGAAAAGGGCAGACGCACGCATGACACTCATGGATGGATGAAAGGGTTGGCCCATTGAAAGTGAATGGCACTTTTGAGACATAAACTAACCTGCTAACATTGGCAGGCTTAAATGAACTGCATTCCAAGCAAAAGATTGAAAAGAAAAATGTTGCATTAAAAACATAAAAAATATTACTGTGCAGGTGAATCCATGGGGCTAATTAAATTAGTATTAGCAGTCTCACAGCGGGCTGACAGCAAGATAATACAGATGCCAAAACAAAAATACATTACATGCTGATCACTGGGAATTGCTATATCCCAAAATGTTTGATAGCATTGGAGTTCTACCATTTACATACAGTATTTAACTAGGGGGCATAGCCAGACCAGCAGTGTCTGCTTCAAAGCAAGTCCCAATTCCTCAAAGGTTTGCAAAGCTTTACAAAGCCTGATGCATCCCAAAGCCAATCGGAAATCTTAAAAGGGGCTGCAGATTGTAAAAAACCTGCTGATTAAGGCCAGAAACAAGGGTGACGATCTTTACCTTGCCCTGCCGAGCTACTGATGGGCCGGAAACTGCAAACATCAGTGCCTAGAGCAAATGTAGGAGGGAATTCTGCTGACTGCGACAGAATGAAACAAAGTTTTACCATGACTGGTCAACAAAACCGTTGCTTTTGGGGTCGGATGACACGGTCAGGGTGCTCAACGCAGAGAACGAACGATGGAATCAACAATGAACGCCACTGAAAGACGTGAAACGCTGTTTTAGCAAACACAAGGGCCATTGTGAGAAGAAGCCAAAACAACTCATATGAATTTGGTTCAGTGCTTTCATGATATCTGACCTGTTCTTACCTGACAACTTACTGCACGTGCATAAATTAGAGTCCCTCAGACCCCTTCTTTGCATGAATATCCCATTAATTTCTCTGGTCTGTTATCGTGTGATAAGTCCTCCGAGCAAGGTTGTGAATTCAAAAAGGTTTATCACACAATACGCTGTTTCCCCACCCCAATGATAAACCAGTTATCACCCCATTGTGAATCTTAGTGCTATTATGCATTTGTGTGTCTGTGGTAAGTGATGGGAATTGTGATGGCAGTTTTAATCCTTTCTCACAAAAAAGGCATTTTTTGTTGTAATATTTAATTTGGAGTAAATTGATTCAACTCCAAACAATTTAATTTTGACAAGGTTTGCTAAAAGAAATAGGGGGCTGTCAAGGGAAAAAAATGAAAGAATTATTTACCTATTTGAAAGAGTGCCACAGATATCCTCAGGATGAATAATAGCTTAATTAACTTTAGGGGATAATTCTCGTCTTTGAATAACAAATAGATGAAAGTTGTTAATTAGTATATCATTTTTTGTTCAAGAAATAATATGGTCTAGATAGTTGCAACAATAGACTTTCTGGGAAGTAAAATGAAGAATAACATAGGTATCTGGATTCATTTGTGAAGCTATTTAAATGCTTGAGAAATGTAATGATTAAATAAAATAAATTTAGCCTCTAAACCATAAAAAAGACACGACGCAAAAGCATGAGCTATGGATGTTATGAAATAGTTACCTTTCCCCTGAAATAACTCCCAAGGTAATTACATACTGTCACCACTCACAGGGTCGCGAAAATCACCAATTGGAGACCAATAGACCAATTTATTTTATTATGGGGCAGATGTACAATGGGGACAAGACAAAGCCGGGTCAAAAAGGTTGGTGGCTAAATCAGGTTCTCCAAAAGAAACTCCAAACACCTTTCACGCTTTCTCCTCAGGTACACGCCCTGACTGAAAGAACAAACAGCCTTTTGTGATGTAGCTAATTACAAGGCTGTAGACTCGCAGAATATGTGACTTGCCGGTCTTGAAGGGGTGGGACACAGATTCCCTACCCACTGTTTTTCCTCAATAC
Organism: Hiodon alosoides; assembly: GCA_025775065.1. Lineage (NCBI taxonomy): Eukaryota > Metazoa > Chordata > Actinopteri > Hiodontiformes > Hiodontidae > Hiodon > Hiodon alosoides. Next base: position 9,468 of record JAOYSI010001418.1, on the reverse strand, counting down.
ATTTAAAAAGTCTTTGTTATAATTGGCATATACAGTGTTCTGTGTGAAGTCAATCACAATAAATGCTTGGGGTAATACCCACGTTTAGCAGCTGCACAAGTCTTCATCAGGGCATAGCCACACAAACACAAATTGCTGCATTTAACAATTATCTTGCCCAAGATGCAAGCAGTAACACAAGAGAGTGCAGGTGCAATTTTTATCCAACGTGACAGTAATAAACTTTGTGATTAGCTATGACATTTAATGTAATACAAGAGCAATAGAATGACAGTAAACATGCACCTGTGAAGATAAAGAAAGAAACGCCAAATAATGTTCTTTTTAAATCAATTCCGTAACATTAGATTTTTTTGGATGAGAATGATTCTGGAACTGTAAACATGCACAATGCGAGTGACAGCTGGAAGCTCTGGATGATATGGTATGTTTCTTCTGCTGTTTCTTCTCGCCATACAATCAATGACAATGTCAATGAGGAGTACACACACACACACACACACACAAAAAAACACAATACGAAAACGTGTAGGCAACCAGTGGCAGTTTTCGAACCCATGTCAATGGTCATGTCCTATAATACAGCAGCCGCTGTACACTGATAACGTTGCTCCAGGCAGAGCCTCTCATTTGGTTTGTCTGTCATATCGAAAAATGATGTGTTTCATCTTAAAGGGTAAATGCAGCTGTGATTAAGAGCCCTTAATGTTAAATCATTTTCTGAATTATAATATTTAAAAAGCCCAACAAGCCCTTAAATTGCCAACAGAACATAACCTATGATTCACATCATGCAAATCAGAAGTTATAAATATGGTCTAAATCTCCTTATTTAAACCTGAATATTCTAGGATCCATTCATTCCATTTAAAAAAAATGTTTTTATATATCTTAAATCTGTGAACAGTTTGGCTTAAATGATTCCAAGATCATCACTTGAAAGTTCCCGTAATATTGTTTAAACATGTTTAAGTAATAAAGTCACCCTGGAAATAACTACTTAGAAAATTACTACTCTGCCTATTTACATTTAATAGCTGGGGTAGTAGCGTTCTTTTAATTGATATGAAGTGCTCATGAAGTCCTTGTCAATATAAAAGGTAATACAGCTTAGCTTAAGCAAGTCCCCACACCACCCCCCCAGCAAATACCTATCCAGCTAGCTTAGATAACAAAAAAATAAATAATAATTACACTGTAGTCATCCACATGCCATATTACCCTAGTATTGTCAGCTTGGCTGTAACTATGTTTTTGTTTGTTTTTCCTGATTTGTAAAAGGAGAGTCATATTTTCTGCACTGGAACAGCCCCTTTGATGCATTATCTTTAAGTACAGAAGTGATAAACTTGTGGTTTATCGATTGTTAGATCTTTGGTTAAAAAATAATGTCTAGCTGTAATGGTATTCAAGGGAATACCTTGGGGCTTAGTTAACTAAGCAACTAAATAAAAATGAGCAGCTGCTCAATTCAAGTTTAAGAAAACACGTCATGGCCAATAGATTGAGCATTGGCACAGGAAGAAAATAAAAATTGGTCTTGAATTTTACTATTAAAATAATGCAACGGTCTACATCCAAATGTAGCTTGATGTCAAGGGAAAAAATCTAATATAAAAGCATAAACTTAACATAAGACATAAGACTTCAGGGTATAACACAAACTGGGAAACAAGTGGGATGGAATACTTCCTAATGGCACTGTATGTTAAAGCAAATCTGCAATAGCCTAAAATACCTAAATATCTTAGATCAGAAAACTTGATGAAAAAGGGAAATACCCTAATTCCAATTTCCAGAGCAAGACTAAATAATTGTGAAATAAAACAGATTAATTCAGTCATCTGTATAATTAATTAGTGGGGACCCAGAGGCAATTGCTAGTTTTGGCTTATATTTTTTCATGATTAAAACTTACCCTGTTCATTTCCTTTTGCAGAGAGTAATCCTGAGATATACACCGTATTCAATGTAGTGAATTTTAATTAGAATTTATGAAGGGAAATTCATATGAAATAACAGTATGATTAATTACACATGTAAAACATATCTTATAACATTTGCTTACATTTGCTAACATTTGGAGATGGAGCAAGAATTAGCTTTTTGGCAGGAAGTTAAACATTTCATTATAATCTGATTTTATAGCATACACACGTATGCATGCTACAGGTAACTTGAAGAGTAGAATTGTCTAACTACTTAGAGATTTAGCAATAAAGACATTTAGTGAGACCACAGGATTATTTTCCCTCAATTTGTTGACTGACCCAGGCACAGCAGGTAGGACTTTCATGCTACTTTTCATAAACAAAAATCAAAACGGAAAACTTTACTAGCCCTTACGCTCAGTGTGCTGTGCGGTGATGTGATGTGATGTGTAACAGACGACTGTATCACCCTCATGTAGGGTCACGCTTTAACAGCTCTGAGCAAGCAGGCAGCACTTTTTTTTTTAAACCCTGCACCTGGTCCTAATTCACAGTAAGGGCCGGTGATAACCACCCAGTTAACACATTTGGGATCCTATGGTCATTTATTAACTTTGTCTAGTGGCTTTAAAAAAAATGTTGCTTAGCAAGTTCGTTTGGCTGTCTGAATGTCCTTTGTCAAAATAATACATTTCTTGTAGAAGGGCTAGAATGGAAAGCTTTTGCAGATGACATTTCGGTCCTGTAGTACTGTGTGCATTTGGTTTCAGGTAATATGATGTTGGGTCATTCTTTCTGGCATAGAAAGAGATTTGTTTGCAATTTCTGGCCTGAAAATGGGTAGATTTGGGAGAGTTGTAAGATTTTTACTGGGAAGAAAAAGACATCAATCTTAAATTCTAATGTTCAGCAGCCACATGGAGGAAAAATAGGTAACGGCCTTACTTTATTTAATGCCAACATTATAAAGACCCAGAAGGGTTTTTATTTTACAATTCCCCATGAATGAGTATCAGAGGGTAACATAGGGTAAGTGTAGATTAGCCAAAATAACTGAATGTTATGTAACAGTATATTATATAGATTAGACTAATAATGAACCAAAGTGCCTTGGACTTACTTAATTTCGTATTTAAATACTTATTTTAATAGGTTATTCACCTGCTGATTCATTTCATGAGGATTAAGTTCCATTGAACTGGGAAGTATTATGCAGTTGTAGTTAACCATCACAAGTGTATTGGCACCACGTCAAGTGTTAAACCTGCAGATGACCTCAGCTCATGAAAGCTCTATTAATTTGGTAGTTTGATTTCAAGTCCCTCTGTGATAAAACTGTATTGACAAAAAATAAAAATAAAATAAAAACTATGTTGGATCCTGAATTAATTGTCCCAGGACTTTTCTGGTGATCTGGTGATCCAGGACTCAATTACAGAGATTGGAGAATAAAAAAACTCCAGTTTTCTCCAGTTTCTGTAATTTCTCCATCGACAAGATACTGTATGCAAAATATGACTGGGAAAACTGGGATGCAATCTGATACTATGAAAGTATGGTTTAGCCTTCGCTCTTGTTCAAAATGGAGCACCAAAAATAAAGTAGAACAGTGGGCTTTCAACATTATCTCACAAAAGCCTCCTTAGACATAGACCAGGTTTTTCTAAAAGCCTCACAAAGACTAGGGCTATAATTCGGCCAAACTGTCACTTTGTTTTTCTGTAACTTTTCTGTATAGAGCTTTATTTCTTATATATAAATGCCCATTTCCCAACATGTTGGTAAAGGCCTGGTATAAATAGGGTCAATAGTGCAGATATTGCTTTGATATATGCCTTTGGAGTGGTGACTGGCAATGGTAAAGCAATACAATGATCATTTATATTCAGGTTAAATATCTTGCTTGAGATTGTCGCAACCTGTGGGACTCCCTATGACTACCTTGCATTGACGCTTGAATCAGCCCAAGTTTCTAGTGCAGTACACTGTGCATTGCAAAGAGCAAGGACTTTTACAATACTTTATGATACAAGTTAAGAATACCCCCCCCACCAACGCGCAACAGTATTGCCCACACTATTACCTGATTCACTGTTCCCATCCCCAACCAGCTAGATGAAAACAGAACAAAACTGGGAGCCACACACACACACACACACACACACACACACACACACACACACACACACAATTAGAAGAGGTGGCAAATGGCCCCCCTGGGCCAGCGCTGGCTGTACTTCACCAAATGTTTAAAAACCAGTCACCGGACGCCCCATATCACCAGTTGAAGCTCCTTCAGCTGGTATCACCGGTTGAATTTCCCTTCACCTCCATTCACTAGCAAAGCTGCAGCTCTTGATAAATGGCAGAACAGCAATGCTGGAGCTCTGGTGACACAAAAGGCCTTGCTATCCCTCCCTCTAGGGTTACCCTCCCCACTTCTGCATCACCTCCCTCATTCAGCGCTGCCCCTCTGTCAGAGGCTGCAGTTGGGGAGGTATGACGGTTAACCTTTTTCTGCTAGTTCAGGCATTCAGAAATAACGAAGGTAAATCATTCACAATATACCTGTCCAAAATATACCTGTCTTTGATTTAAGAGCTCAGTTTCTTAGTTCATAGAAATGTATCACATATTGGTATCATGTTCATATTTGCTTGCGATTTAGGGGGATTGTTGAGTAACGTTCCTGACCGGGAATTTTTGGGGATATCAGTTTTCTGTCCATTAGTGATGTAATAATATTACGCGTCCTATTATGTGCCTGCAAAGGGTTTATATCATGAAATAAGGGGTAGTGGAGGACTAAACTGCATTTTTTTTTTTTAGACCTATGAACTATATTCATAACGCGCTCATTACCTCCTTCATCATCTGCGTCAATATTTTGGATGACCTTTTCCTCATTGAATTTGTTCCCAAGGAGTTTTAGGCATCTACTTGGTTATACACCTAAACTCCACAGGTTACTACCGTGGCAACCCTAAGGACTTAGCATTAAGATGACAACAGGCCTTGCTCATTGGTGCTTTCGCATTGCACCTTACCCTCCCGTTTGAATAGATCTATAGGCGTGGCACATTTTCTTGCGTACGTTCCCATATTGGAGTCCCTCATCTTGGTTTTATTTCGGGTATGCCTTCAGTGTCTACACTGCCTCCCCCTGAGAAGGACTCTGGTTGACCTTTGAGAGCCAGTGACAGTGGCAGCTCCTCCACCGTCTTCTCTGCCAGACAGCTGTGAATCTGAGCACTGATCAGGGAAACGGATCCAATTATGAGTGTAAAAGTTTCACATGTGTTTACATTTATTTTTTACAGTTTTATTATTTGAGTAAAAACACAATTCCCATTGGTAAGATGACATCTTCTGAAAATTCTGGAAAAACCTTAGTTGCCACAATTAAAGAAACCATGGTCAGGCCCCTGCAAGGTAGGTGATATTTTCTATCACACCATCTACCAGTAAGTTGTAAGCCTCTCATTTGTTAATTAGGATTGGTCATTTTATTAATGCTTTTACTTTTTTTTTTTTTTTATTTGGCATCAATGCTGCGTCACTTCCTATATATATATATATATATATCTAAATTAAGTTTCAGCAAGAGATTCTAAAAATAATTTATTAATCTATGTCTGGTATCACTTTGTATTGATTGCCAAGCAAAAATTTATTTATATTCAATATCAATATCATTCACAGATAATACTAATTACCCTTCCTGACATGTTTTAATTAATGCCTATTCATCATGGATCCATAAAAATCTGAAATCAAATATTCAACAAAAGAATACATGGTGGGAAAATTGCACTGTAGTGGGTCTATTTTTGCCACTGATTTTTGCTCTCATTTCAAAGCTATATGCGGTTTCGAAGCCACAATTCCATAGCATCTGGGTGTTTTTAGATATAATTAAAGGTTAGAAGCATCAATTTCCAACACCCATAATTAAAAAGAAAAAAGAGATGATGTGGCCTATAATTAGTTCTTATGCTGCAAAAGGGACAAAAGAAAAAGGGATGCCATTTACTTTTCTCCAAAGTGCACGTCCTAATGACCTTTCACTCTTCCAAGAAATGATGAGCTCCCAAGGAAAACGCCTGATGCATCGCGTATGCTGTTATTATAACTGCACAGATAGCATTCTGTTTGGGTTTAAATGGCTAAAGGTTCGGAGATCAATCTAAGACTAGACCAGACATCGTAAAGTGGAAGTGGAAGATAACTTGGGAGTGTGATTATTTTAAAATGTAGAACAAGCGCAATAAATAAGGTTTCCGTGTCCGCCCGACCGTTCCCAGACGAGCTGCGAACATTTCCGCTGTGCCCGAAGACCGCAGGATTTATAGACAGGGGAGAAAGTGAGCGCAGTGATGCGATGGTTCAGCGAAAGTGTGACCCGGTGATTGAACTCTTTCTGTGTAACAGCAAAATTAGGCATTTTTCACCTTCGGAGTCAAGGAGGCAATGTCTATTGAGCTCAGAAATTGGGGGTAAATGTAATACATCAGCTTTTAGTAGGTTGTTTTGTGAATCATACCTGACCCTTGGAACTAAAACATACACAATGAGATCCAGCCTCGCTAACAGGCTAACCTGCACTATCATAAAATTTTGGTGCTGTTATACATCAGCTTCGCCAATTATTTTCTTAATTCATGACAAATTTAGATTACTTATATGCAAAACAAATGCATCCATCGTTATGAACATCTTTTACTGTCATACCGTGCTCTATGCCAGTATTATGTCCCACCATGTGGTTCCATGGATTAAAAAATGCAATAAGCATAATAGCATAATAATTTATTTTTTTTATTTAAAATGTAATTTATAGAATAGAATGCCATAATCTTTTCTAAATTTTCCTTTAGGTCATAAGGAACATTTTTGACAAACGTAAGCTAAAACAGTGACAGTGCTAGACTTGCGTATACACACGATTTTGATTTCTGCAACCAGCTATTTAACTCAAATATCAAATAAAGCCTGGTCTTTACTGCAGCCAGCCAACCAATAAACCATTGCATCATATATGACATGACATGGCATTACAAACTTTTTGTTTTGTTTAATGGATAGACCCATAGTTGAAAATCTTGTTCAGTATATAATGAGTAGCTGGACATATCCAACCCCTCATTTTTCTGACCTCGGCAGCCTTCTCTGTTTTATTCTGACTTTCTACCTCTGTATATTTGCCTGGAGCCATATGTGTTAAAACCCTGTTCGCTTGCAGTCGATGACAGAATTATGTATGTAGAAACCTCCTCTTGATCTTAGCCCAAAGTTTGGTGAGTAATGCGAGACTGAAATGTGTCATACGATGAATGAATAATCTGTCTGCTGACCACATGAACTGCAGCTGGTGACTCACGCCCCTGTTTCGATCTGTCCGAATGGCCACCAGAGAAATTTCCCGGGAAATTTCCGAAATCAGCAGAGTTACTTGTGCACCCCGAAAAACCCTGCCATTTTAGAGCCCGTTTCAAGATGTGGACGTAGACAGTGAGAATAAATGGCTGAGTGGTTTCCTCAGATCATTATGCTGGATGGATGGCCGTGGGGAGCCTAGCTGCCAGGCATGTACAGGGAAAAACACAGAGGCATGAATCATCCACAGAGCCCTCGGTGCTTGTGTCCTCTCCATCTACCTTGCTTTTAATTGACTCCTTGTGATAATGACTAATGAGCTCTGCAGAGCTCCACATGAACTGAATGAATTGCATTCTTTCTCAAAAGAGAAAAGCTTTTTTTTTTTTGCGCTTGTTCTTTCCCGTATACAACACTGACGTGTGGCAGCAGCTTTTAATCTCCACCTTGATCTCAATAGAGAAAAATAGAGTCCTGTGTTTAAGGAAGGAAGTCAAGGAACATGCTTTCCAAATGGCGAAAGCTTCTGACCAAGCATCACCGGCATTTATTTAATTCCATTCACTATTTCTGGTTTTAGTTATGTCATTAAGCTTCAGAATTGTCAACACAGATGAGTTCCTGTCTGTAGCCTTAGCCTTTCGACACATTATGACTCACGGACAAGTAAGGTCATTTGGATTGGATAGTAATTTGTAAGCACGAGTAATTGAGTTTTACAGACAAGTTTATGGATAAGATTTTTATGGATTAGTTATTAAGTCAAATTTATAGGTTGCCTTTTTTCACATTTCGGTTCAAGGCTTCTGTAAAATGTTAATGTGAAGTGAGCTGAAAAAAATATTTAGGAGAGTTTTATTGTGATGAAATTCATTCAGTGTACATGTTCCGGAGAAGGGACAATCCATCATCAAAATAAAAGCTATTATTTTAAGGGACAGAGGAAGAGGATTTTGAATGCAGCAATTATAACAATATGAGTCTGGTTCTTACAGCATGAAAAGCAAGCCAAGTGGTGGGCTTACATAATTGCAAGCTGTTGCAACTGCTGCTACGACATCCTGTGATTTGTCTATATCTGTCCATGGTGCCACACATGTCATCATTTCAAAATATTACGACTGGAGACTGACAAATAGAGAGAGGTGAGAGAATTTCTAATAGAAAAAAAAAATATAGAATGATTTGGTTTGGGACCGTAAAAAAAAAAACTTTTCTTCCTAAAATGTGGTTATCATAAGATTCCAGAGAAATCTGGAATGCTAAACACACGTGCACAGTTAAACTCAGAGAGCACAGTTAAAATCTGTGGCGATTGGTCAACTTTCGCTGAAGAAAAAGCAAATGTGTGCTACAAAACTGAATAGAAGTCATTAGGCAGGCTGCATATTTGCTAATAAAAATTGTATTTCATCCCTACAGCATTAAAAAGCCAAAGAAAATGTTTCTGTATTCTTCAGATGGAGCACAATTCTTTAGCGTGTTGTATATATGTCTTTGTATACACATATCATTCTTTAGCATGGTACTGATGAATAAACTGCCGTTTTAGGTAGGTCTTTTAGGCTTTTTATATGTTTTATACAACCATGGATAACGTGGATTCATGATTTTTTATTATTAACCAAATTGTATGTAGTTTGGTCATCTGTACTGATGTTTTCTCAATTGGTTACAAAGATTTATTACGCCATGAAGTATACAGGCACACTCTGGTGTGCATAGTTTTTCAATCATAATTTAACACCACTTGCCCGTTTGTCAGCCAGGAACTGGTTTTAAGTGATTTATAAACAGTTTTATTCATAGTTATTATTTAAATGTTAAATTGTTCTGCAATTTTAATCTGTGTTTCATGGTACATTTTATAAAATAAAAAATTATGTTCAAACAAGAAGATTAGTACAAACAATATGCGAGTGACTTGTTAAACTTTGTGCACATCATAGCACATGAAACCATGGTAAGTAATAGAATTTCTACCTTATTGTCTTGTCACCGTTTAAAGTGGTAATAATAGGATTTAAATTGGACTTTAGCAGGGGATGTGTGTGTGTGTGTGTGTGGGGGGGGGGTTGAGGGAAAAATGTAACCCTTTCAGGGGAAACCTCCCTTAGCTGCTTCACAGCCAGAACCAGAGTCACCTGGGCCTGTGGTGATC
>JAOYSI010001417.1:0-17129 GCA_025775065.1 Hiodon alosoides | reverse complement strand
TATATATATGATGTTTCTGGAACAAACTGTAGATGCCATCTTTAAATTTGTATTTTTTTCAACTCCCCTTGTATGGAGTTTTATTACACTTAATTTTCAACTTTAAAAGAAAAAAATATTTTATAGAAAACCTAGGGCCGGACCAAATCAAAGGCACAGCACCGCAATTACGGTGGAGAATTAAAACACAAGAAATATTACTCGCTAAATAACACGGATCCAAACAAGTCCTTCAAAAACGGGTGGAGACAGGGTAGTAGACTGTTATCGCTTGACATTTTTTAATCTGAAGACTGCAAGTGTAAACCCACGTTGATTTTATCGTCAACCAAAAGTTAATAAAAACAATACAACTAATAAAATGCATGCAAAAAAGGCCCTAAACACCTAAAGACACCACATAGATCAAAAACGTTGGTTTTTGCAAAACGTAAATAAATTTCGGTACGAAAAAAATATTGTTAGTCCTTCCTGCCCACGGACAGCAATGGTCTCGTTCAGAATGTAATATTTGGAATGTAAAACTTCTGTTTTATGTTATTCTTGACCAAATGTCAGTTTTCTCTGTTTATATTCCTTATTTTTGTTTTCTTTATAAAAAAGGCCATTTTCCATGGCGATAAAAAATACAATATGACATTGGTTAAAAACCCCTAATAAAAATAGAATGTAGTTTCTGGATATAGTCCACTCCCCCTTCTCCAACCTTTTTTTTTTTTTAGGTACAAATGGCTTGATTGGGTCTGCGTTATTTCATTTTTTCCTTTAATCCCGGTAAATAATTTGACCTCTATCGTGCCGTGGTGGCTTTGCACTCTTACTCCTCACACATCACAAATGTTTGTGGCTACTAGAAGAGTTGCAACATTTCAACAAACAACATTTCTCTCTACATGAAAGAGACAATTTGGAAATTGCAAAAACATTAACAAGGTGACCAAACAGGTTTTTCTGGAAGGTGCAAATAACGCATAATTTAATTCTTCACGAAAGTTCTATGGTGGAGGGTTGCTGACTTAACTCACATTACCTTAAAAGAAGCACTGATGATAATTGGTGTCCTCCACCATTTTGAGGCTGTCTTGGAGTTTTCATTTGATGCCATGAGAATTCAATTCTTCTCCTTTATCTCTAAAATGAAAGATGCTTCTGTCCGTCAACCATGATTACTTTCAGATGTTGTTAAACATTTGAAAAAGCAGTAGTAATACAGGCTAGTTTAAAAGGCTTAGTAAACTACAGTATGCAGTCAAATATAATTATACAGCCTTGTATAATAGAACCCCTTGGACTTTTCCGCATTTTGTAGTGTTACAACCTGGAATTAATATGGATTTAATTTATACAATATGCTTAACAATTTGAAGTCCTATTGTAAAACAAAAGTTAATTAAACAAAAACTAAAGACATTTGTTGGTTCCAGAAGTATTCACAGCCCTGAGTCAATACCTTTTGCAGCAATTACAGCGGTGAGTCTTTGCACATCTGCATCCTGCAATTTTTGCCCATTATTCTTGGCAAACTTAGTCAGGTTGGATGGGGACACAGTTGATGAACATCAATTTTCAAGTTTTGCCAAAGATTCTCAATCAGATTGATGACTAAAACACTCCAGAGTAGATCTGTCTGGTGTTTAGGGTCAATGTCTTTATGGAAGCTGAACCTCTAATAACTGAAAAAGGTTTTCCAATAGATTGTCCTGTGTTTAGCGCCATCCGTCTTATCCGTCTGGATTTAAGAGTGCGCCGGGAATGTTCAAATTATGGAATATTCCTTTATAACCCCACCCTTGATTAGACCTTTATCTTTGATGTTGTTTTGTTAGCTCCTTGTTTTTTCTTGATGCTGTTTGTTTAAATATGCAGTATAACAAACCCTGGGGCCTTGCAGAAACAGGTGTATTTATGTGACATGAGAAACTGCACATTATGGTGGATTATGGTGCCAGCACTGATTCCATTACTGACACAGTCAATCTCTTTTTTGAAAATATTTGCGAGGTATAGGGAAACTAAAAAAGATCCCCACAACATAAAGAATATCAATGGAAAGATCATCAATTTAATGTCTTTTTGTTGATGTATTCTGATCTAATTTCTGATTTGAGATTCCAAAATTACAAACGATTAAATATAAACTGGTCATATACTAACACATAAGATGAAGTTTGAATATTACATTTTTCTAAAAACGAAATAAACAAATGATTGTTGAATACATTAACAAGCTTCCCAGTGACAATTCTCACAATGTTGGTGCAAACTCGACATTGTGACAACGTTGAGAAGTTGCTTAGTTCAAATAAACATTGTGGCATCGTTGCAACAACCACACTTGATAATAATGTTCAATATCAACTTATACACAATGTTGATATTTGGATTAGTGAAAAATTTATGTTGTGGCAAAAACTATTTAATTACATTTATTTGTATTTTCTTATGTTATTAGTCAATATACTCAATGTACCTTATTCATACTTCTTCTGAAAGGATTAAATGTGTCTAAGTTGTCATTTGTGAATTTTGTTGGTGTCACATTATGTGTCATTTCATTTTACAGGTAGTCTCTTAATGCTGTACATTTTTCATAATTTGAATTATTGATTCTGTAAGGCATATTTCTTGTACATTCTTCCATAGAGTTATATTATCCTACTGAAATTTTCTGGTTTTTTGCTGGTTTAAATTTGATACAATCAATGCCTTGTAAAATTATTCAGAACTGTGACCCTCTCATATTACTGAATTACAAATAGTACCTTAAAATTTAATTGTTAGATAATTTATTTTAAAACACAATCTTAAAATCAATCATTTTAAGGTGACGTTGGGAAATATTTGATTGACAAAGAAATATGTTGCTTGAATATTGAGTATTCAGCACTCACATGTAAGAGCTACCTTTTGCTACAATAACAGATACGTCTAAGATAACTTTTGGGGTAAGTATTTAGAAGCTTTGCACAAATTGAGTGATTTTGGCCAAATATGTCGGGGTCTGAAGGTTTTCGCATGGCAGATTTATTCTTGTGTTTATCTGTAAGTATATTTTCATTGCAAATTTTGGTGGTCTGAGGACAGACCGTATTGGCGTACCCGCCAACAGTTGCTTTACAACTTGACGTTTGAAGTTTGAAATTGCAAATAACCTGGCTTTTTGTAGTGTCTCAACCTCCTAACAAAAACAAATGATATAATAATATACAGTCCGAAATAAAGCCAGGTAAATACACAAATTAAAGCTCAAAGAAAATACCGACAAACAACCGATACTTTTACCTCAGTTGCATAAACTTAAAAATGTGAAATGGTTTTCCGAAGGGTAGTTATTTGCTCAGCTATGTTGCTCGAAAAGGCATTAAGACTATATTATTTAAAAAATGGAAACACTAACTCCAACAAAAGCGATACACGGCATTCTTAACCTAATTAACATCTTATTTAGGTAAGTAACAGTTCGATCGTTATGAAACTATAATTCATAATACGTATAAGCATCGTATTCACGTTCCTCACACATAGTTATTTCACACACGGCAACAGAAAATGTTGGGTATTTGATGATCTTTACTAATGTACCCCTCATATTTTATTACTATCTGCCTCAAACTTACTCAAAAACATGTTTACGATTAAACCCAAAAAACTTAAGTATTTAACAAAAGTTTACCCACCTATAAATTATCACAAGAAACGGACAGTATTTTAGAGTGCGTTGCCATAGATTCCATTAACTCGTAGGCCTACAATATTCCGCGCGAGACTGCCGCGTAGAGCGTTATGGCCAGTGGCTGTTCAAATTGTAATATATAAACACAAATAAAAAAGAGAATAGAATTATTACACTATTACCCTATTGATAACAAAAAACCACAAATAAAACTTAATTGCACACAAATAGAATAACACATTTATAAAAAAAGAGAACTTGATTCTTGCACTTCAAACAAGAAACACACAACCAAAATTGCACAACTGCTATCTAAACCCTGACCTTTCTTGCCTTCCTTGATGCAAAGTCATCTCAATGAAAGTTAACCAAATCAATAATGTGTTTGTTAGGTTGTAATCGTTTTGCTACAGGCTACACACATTATCATGAGGAAACTGTGTGAAATTATACCGTCTAACAAATAGGTTACTACCTATTTCAATTCATGTTATATTATTATATTATAAAAGAGATGACATAGCTGCATACCATGTTTTGCGCGTTTCTCCTCTTCTTCTTTCCTCTTTTTTCCTGAACCTTCATATCTATTTGTGACGATTTAGCACTCGAGCATCAATACATTACCCATCCCCCAACACTGTCAACCAAGAGTCAAGACTAAACCAGTTCACCTTGCTGATGTGCAGACTGGTTAAATGATTCTTAACGATTTCGCAAAAATCATAAAAAAATGCAACAATCTGTCTGTGAAACTATATATTCACAGTATTATGAATTAATTGTGGTTTATTTGCTAGCATTTCATAGCGTGACTGATTTCACTAATTGCATTAGTACTGAACAAAGTCAGAAGTGTGCTATTTCAGGCACAGTGGGGAGCCCTTAGGTAAAACCCCCGCCCCCTCTCCATGTCGTACTTCCAAGTAGGAGACCTTCCCAGGCAGTAGCCTGCCTTGCTCACAAACTAGAATCAGGGCGCCCAGTCCAACAAGGTTAATTGACCCACTGTCCCACACGGTGACATAATACATTGACGTGACGTGAAAATGAGCGACAGAAAACCGATCGCGCAAATGTCACAAATTTTTGCTAAAAACCGAAAATCTGCAGAAATGGTGAAGTATATTAGTTTTTGTAGTTATTTATGATGGGATTCATTGCTATTTAATCGCAGTGTGTACTTTTTACAAAAATAACTTTTTATTGCAACTTATATTCAGTAAACCTTCATCCCTAGTAAGGCATTACAACAGATTTCAATCCAAGCAATAAAAGTTTAAATACACCTTTCAATGAACACTATTTGTATTCGCTTACTCTCAGTAAACCCCTTTTCTATTTAAACCATATCCAAGCAAACACCTAGTGATCATTTTAGATTAAAGGATAATTTGTCTTCTTTTCAACAAGCTATTATATGTGGCATTTGTGAAATATTTATATTGAAGAGGGTACTAGGGGTTGAAGAGGGTACTAGGGTATTAACTACAAAAAATTCCATTGAAATGGATAGGAATCTTTGAACGTTCCATACTCAGACTTCATGATTTTCTCGCATATATGTGTGGTAGTAAATGACACCTTCTTCGATTTGGCCTCTGGGGAGATTGGCACCTGCCAGTACCCACTTTGGAGGTCTGGAGATGAGAACCAGGAGGACCCTGACACTCCTACTTCAGTGACTCGTCAATGAGGTAGGAGTCTTTTCTGGTCACGTCGTTCAGTCACCTGTAGGACTACACAGAACCGCCACTGGCCACCCTTCTTAGGGACCATAACAACGGGTGATGCTCAAGGGCTGCAAGAGCCCTGTTTGCAGCTTCCTCGCAGGCTATGGGAAGTTGGTGGGGATGCATTATGATGGGCTGTGCATCACCAGTATCTGTCTTATGTAGAACTAAGTGGGTCTGACCCACCTCCCCCTCAGTCAAAACTAAAATCTCACTGTATTCTGACACACTTTCCATGATTTTATTTAAAAATAATTGATTACATACTTTAATTACATCACCTACTTCCTTGTAGGAGATTGATGCACCTGTGCTCTTATCTAGCCTAACATTTCATGCTTCTGTGGCTTTCATTTTCAGTGTATCTGACTGGTTACATTTTGGATTTATATCTTGATATTACTTTAGAGCAGGGGTTCCCAACCTTTTTCATCCCATGGACCACTTAATTCATATCAAAAACGTTCACAAACCACCAATACGCGTGAATCTTTTCCAAAGCACATATTTAATTAAATAGCCTAGCCTACTACATTAATCGCAGGAGTTAACCGCAACAAGCAAAGTGAACAACTGGCAGTGCTTAGTTAAGCTCTAAAATGCATGACAAAACTTTACTGAAAAAAACTTTAGAGAATACACATAGCATATACTTTGCTTTCTCATAATTTTCTTCCACATTTCCCCCCTTTAGTCACACCATCAAACTATCCCTGTCGTCTGTTGTCAGAGTCCATCTAGCCTGGCAACAAGACGACACATCTGCATTTGCAATCATCACAACAATGATTAACTCTCGGAGGGAAGTCTAACAGTAGAACAGAACATGGTGCGGAAAAGATCCCCTCCCTTTTTGGTGGGGAGTGGGTAAAGCCCCCCCATGCTCCTTTCCCTTCCATCCGTCACACATCTGCCCCGACCATTTATCCGACTGGACAGAGATTTAAAAGTTTGCATCGGGTGTAGATAGTTTCTATGGATGCAACAATCTGAGACGCACTCAAAACGACAAATTAGATAAAGCTGGGTATACCTGGTTTGTTCAAGCACGAAATGAGGAAATTCCAATTTCAGGGGCTAAAATTGTCAACTTGTTTCCTTGACGCAATACCAAACGAATTTGGTGAAAGATATTCTCTCAGTAACGTCAAAACCAATGTTGAGCATTTTAACGCATCTTTAGTAATCAGGATGTGGCTCAAATCCAGCCAAAAATACATTACAAGTTGTTCAGAATGCTGCTGCTAGGATCCTTACTAGACGTAAGAAATATGATTGCATCACACCAGTGTTGGCTTCATTATATTGGCTGCCAATAAGGCAGTGGGCTGATTTAAAATTACTTTTGTTAACTTTTAAGGTTGTTAATGGGCTAGCTCCCTCGTATCTAACAGATATTATAGTCCCGTATGTCCCATCTAGATTACTTCGCTCACAAGAGGCTGGGAACCTATATATACCAAGAATAACCAAATCAAAATCTGGAGTTAGAGCATTTGCATATAGAGCTCCACAGCTATGGAATAGCCTCCCACAGTCTCTATATTTAAAAACGCATCTTTTTGAACTGGCATATAGTCAATAGGGGGACTGTGACAGTGAAGGGACGGTGGCTATTAGAAATGTTTTGGTGATTAGAACCATTGTTAGTGTCGAAACAATCATTGGTGGTCCCCCTTAGTTGGCTGGGTTCTGCCTTTGGTGGGGCGGGATGGGTTCGGACCACCTTCATGGCCATGTGTTGTTTCCGGTGCTCGCCCTCTTTGTATGCTGCCATAGATATTTTTACTTTAAAAATTTTCAAATGACCTGATCATCCTGCTTCCACAGGTAACCATTAAAAATGGACTATCTCTCTCTTTCGAGCAATCACGTGAGGCATCCTGCAGGACTGCATCACTTCCACCGCCGCAACCAGTGGACCATTAGACTGGACTCTAGCCATCTGGGCCCCTAACACTCTACAATATCTTGGAACTCCTCAACTGGAAAATATCAGACAATATGGACTTTGGATTGTTTAATTTAGCTCCTTGTCCCGGCCAGCAGAGGATGGGCACCCCCATTAAGCCGGGTTTCTCTCAAGGTTTCTTCCTGCCAGCCTAGGGAGTTTTCCCTTGCCACTGGCATGCTTTTTTGGGGTCAGGCCTGGGACATATTGTGTTTCTCTGTATGTAAAGCGTCTTTGTGACATGGAAACATGTAAAAAGTGCTCTATAAAAATAAGTTGATTGAAACTGATTGATGGCGAGCCTATAAAACATTCTTCATTTGGATACTGAAGCCAAAGCTCTGTAGGTTGCCGTGTAACACCCAAGAGCACACAGTGCATGTAGTCTGGAGTCCCAGACTATTCCAAAGTAGAGAAGATAATATACTAAATATAATTATTATATAACAATAATAATAAATAAAATAAAACATTCAATAAATATTTTTTTTTTCTGTATTAGTTTTAGCATAACTAAAGTCATGTACTGTGGGATTTTTAGCTATTTGTATCAATATCATTATTTTTGTTCTTGATTTTAATGATGATGGAAATTTTAATATTTCAAACATATGGTGTTCTCTGACCTAGTTTGACGTTCAGAAGTAACATTTTACTTTTTTCAATTTTTGGCTAGTTATAAACCTGTGCTCTCAGTCTGAACTAGGAAGTGCAAACCCATTGAGTTTCCTTTGCTGTGAGACCAACTGCAAGGTTTCTTACAGTCCTGTTAATGCTTCGTGTGTGAGTAATTAAAGAAGGACCTTTAACTCCGTTTTATATAATCCTTTCTCTTAATGCAGTTTTCATGTCATTCAGCATTCTATCTGCATTCTCCTTCTGAAACTGGGTATTTGACCTGTCCTGAAACCAACATACCAAGTTTTGCATGGTAGGTCTTGCTACAGGATCTACACAGCAACCAATACCTAGAATTTTACTTGTTAATATAGTCTTGTCATTTTTTCTCCATTTTACACCGAATTCTGTAAGCATTTTGGCCTCTTCTATAAAATGCCCAAGAAATATATCGATATTTGGATGCCATTTGCCAAACCACAAACCTGCTAAAATCAAATGTTTTCCCCTTTCACTGGGAGGTAGTTCAATATTCATTATCTGAATTGACCATATCTATATAAGGAAGTTGAATTAAACTGCCATCACAATTAAAAATATACAGAAGAAAAACCCAAAAGAGCTCTGAGTCTGTCTTAAGGACCTTTATGGCAAGTGGGTCCAACCCAAGGACAAAACAGTGACCCAAGTGAGGGAAATAATAATCATGGAGCAATACCTCTGCATGCTGTCACCTGAGCTGCAAATCTGGGGAAAAGAACATGCAGAGGCAGCGGTCTCGCTGATGGGTTTGTGGCAGCCAGGGCGGAGAACTCAGCCATGGGCATATTCAAAGTGGAGAGAAACGAAGAAGCCCAGGGTAGAACTTACAGTGAACTTTTTTTTATCAGTCAGAGATTGAGGGAGAGCTAGGCAAACCCTGCAAGACTCACCATCAGAGAAGACAAGTTCTTACACACTGTCGTAAACCCTGTAGGTGAACCATGATGTGCTCGTTGAATTCAGCATCCCTAATGATGTTCTCCAACAGCAGAAAACTTATCAAATTTTGGGTCCATTGTACGCTCAAGCCACAGAAAGAGCGCTAAATCGTAGCGTATCGGTTCATCATATTCTGCCAGAAATGTTAAGGAGGGCTACTTCCTTAATTCTGGAGTGTAATACCGGCAGCAAGATGAAGTCCAGCTTGAGAGTTAGTGCTTACTGTAGGTAATTCCATCCCCTGGGCAGGCCACCTAGAGAAACACAAGAGCTAAACTAAAGACATATCTCTCAACAACTTCGTGCTGATGTCACCAAGTTCTGCCAAACATGTCCGCAATGTCAAGTCACCTCCACAAGAGGCCCATCCAAGGCCCCCTTGCCGCTATTTCCTGTGGTCGGAGTCCCCGTTGAGCATCTTGGAATGGACATTGTAGGCCCTTTGGACAGAAGTAGGATTGGAAACCGGTAATATGTGATTATGCAACTCAGTAGCCAGAAGTCTTTCCATTGAGAAATATTCATGCCAAATCTGTTGCTTTCTATCTCATTCAGCTGTTCTCGAGAGTAGGATTTCCCCTAGAGATTCTCACCAACTAAGGCTCAGACTTCATGTCCACTCTGAAGCAGGTCTTTCAGCTTTTGGGAATTAAGGGTCTCCAGACCACCCCACTCACCCTCAGACAGATGGCTTAGTGGAAAGGTGAAATAACACATTGAAACAGATGATAAGAAAATTTGTCAATGATACTAGATCAGAGTGGGATTAGTGGATTCCATATCTCCTCTTTGCATACTGAGATATTCCTCCACAGGGCCTCCACAGGGTTTTCTCCCTTTGAGTTGCTTTATGGATATGAGGTATGTGGACCTCTGTGAAAGACACATGGGGTAGGAATCAAGGGGTGAGGAACAAGACTAAAAATGTGGTAGCTTATATGTCATTGATAGATGTGAGAAGCTGGAGAAGATGAGTAGTCTGGCTCAGTAGAACCAGAAAACCTGGTATGACAGGTCTGCCCAGACCCGGACATTTGAGACTGGACAGAAAGTGCTAAATATGCTGCCAACAGAGAGCAGTTAGTTATTGGCTAAACCTTTTGAGGTTATAAAAAGACTGAGTCAACGTCTTATGAAATGGCCACACCTGGACAAGGTCGTTTCAAGTGAACATTGCATGTGAACCTCCTAAAGGGGTGGAATCCGAGACCTGATATGAAAGCAGACGTGTTGTTGATCAGGAAGGTGGAGGAGGAGGAGGAAGAACAATACCTACCAGTTCCAACTTGCTCCGTCTTGGATATAGACCACCTTCCGGAAGTGCAGTAATCCCAGGTGAGTGCTTTGTGTAGTTCTGACGTTTAACAAGCCTGGGCACAGTGCACTGCTAGAACACGATATTGTTTTGAATGCTGATGCTCCCATTAGAAGAAGGAGTTATCATATCCACGAGCGTCTCCTGGTGGCATTGAGAGAGGAGATGGACCAGATGTCTCTGGGGATCATTGATCATCAGGAGTGGTGCCGCCATTTGGTACTGGTACGAAAGAAGAATGGCAGTCTGAGGTTTTGCATTGACTTTCGCTATCTCAACTCCTATCCAACACCCAGGATAGATGATCTCATTGAGCGTCTGGGTAAGGCAAAATACCTCACAACCATTGACTTATGTAAAGATTATTGGCACAGAACACAGAACTACGGGAGCTGATGGCAGATTCCCTGGGGGCTATAACAATTTTCAGTCCTTCCTTTTGGACTTCATGGGGCTCCATGCCACATTCCAACAATTAATGGACCAGGTACTTTCTGATTTATCTGAGTTTGCTTCTGCCTTCCTCGATGATGTGGTCATCCACAGCACAACCTGGGAAGACTACATGGAGCATCTGAGGCTCGCATTTGGGCTCATCCGGGTGACCATTAACCCTGCCAAGTGTGCCACTGTTTGTGTCCCAGTGAGCACATTTGGATTAGAAACCAAAAAGTGGATGCTGCATATCACTGTCAATGCTTGCATTGAAGCTTTCCAACCAAAGTAGGTTAATTACTTGAGGTTTTAATTAACACAGTGTACACTAGTGGCACCTGCTGGTAAAAATCTTTTAGAGCAGCCAAAAAAGAGACATTATAATTTCTCAAGATTGGAAAACATTTGTGTGGAACAACATTGTGTTAAGCATTTTGACTGGCTATCATTCATCCTTCTCAATTTGCAATAGTTAAGGATCTTTAATTTAATATTAATTGAATTATTCCATTATTCACCAGTCATGATTCATGTAGACAGACTAGCCAGTTTGATTGGTCTTAATGAAATTATTTGAAAGTTAAATTTTAAAAAAGAAAGATGAGGGTTTTCATCAGATCATCAGATTTTATTGTGTTACCTGTCAATTATTAGTATGAATATTTAAAGACGGGCAAATGCTCATTTATTCAAATTAAGCAGTATGAATATTATTATTATTTTGAACAATAAGTATTCTTTATATTTACCATATTCTAAGATGTAAACATTTGACCACAATAAGAGTTTACAAGCCAAATGGCTCACGTATAATCAATTATAGGAAGTTCATACTTTATTTTGATCCCAGGAAGCTTTAGGGAACACAGAATAATTATGATAATATTCAATTATCACCTCACTTTTTTCTGCAGTAACCTCTGGGTGCAGTGCAATATGTGTTACTGCAAGTGCTATAGACAAAAAAGAAAAAGAAACCGAAGAATTAAAAAGTCCCCTGAGATGTGAAATCTCAGATGTATGTGTTTGGTGTACTTCTACTCATTTGATCTAATTTAATATGGAAAATTGACAGAACCATTTCAATATCTTTATTTTGTGAGCTTAAAAAATATAATTATAATGCATCATAAAATCTGTGAATATGTATAGGATTCATATTATTAATTTATTTATATCTTGTTATATTATCATAAGCTTGAATAATAACTAGAAATGTATTATTTGTGCTTGTAATTTTACTGCTTTATTGGTTAATTTAGATTATACAGATCTAGCCTTTTAGTTTTATTCAGACAAATTTAAGTAAATGGGTATAACAGTGGTTTGCTGGGAAACATTGCTTGGATTATAAGGGTTGTTAATGAAGCCGTTAATTTTAGAGTTGACTTAATATTCTGATGGCTTGCTACTCTGCTGTTTGGAGGGTAGCACTGGAGTGTGCTTTAAATGCGAAGTGTCTGTTCTCCCTTCAAACCCTTAACACCACAACAGATGGAGAGAATATGGAGCACGGACGGTTTTACCTTTGAGGTGCTAACAGTGAAGCCACTTATTAACACTGAATTTACCACTTCATTAGCAACCCAGCTTCCTGTTGAGAGCAGCTAGTATAGAATAAAAAATCCACTGGGGATACATTTGTTGACATGTAGGACTGTAATCACCCCGGAAATTAAAACGCACATATAACTATAGCGCTACAAGGACTTTTTATGTGATTAGGGCTGGGACCAAATAACAATTTAATGTAATGTAATTGTATTTTATAGCTATTTCCTTTCATTAGTAGAATAAGATAGAACTGTAAAGTACAATATTATTGTATGCAATTAGAGGGCTTTCAAATATCTTATATCTTATAATATAATATAGCTAAATTATTTTATTTGTGTTCAATCAATTAATGTTATTTTTATACAGCGCTTTTTACATGTCGCCATGTCACAAAGACGCTTTACATACAGAAAAATACAGTATGTCCCAGGCCTGACCCCAGTGGCAAGGAAAAACTCCCTAGGCTGGCAGGAAGAATCCTTGAGAGGAACCTGGCTTAGTGGGAGTAGAATTAAAGAATTAAAATGTCCATGATGTGCGAGGCCCTCCGGAGTTCCAAAAAAAAAAGTAATATCCGGAGGAGAGGGGTAGGGGCCCTGATGGCTGCAGTCCAGCTGGTACCGGTGGTGTTCAATCTTTCCTGCTTTTTTTAAACACATGCTTGTAAGTTTACTTTTATCCCATGAAAATTGGTCAATTTGAGTTACAGCTAGAAACTTTAAACAGAGAAACTAAATGTTGTTAACCAGAGTTGTGCTCACATAATTTATGTCATCTCAAGAGAATTCAGGCATATAACAGCATAGTTTTAATGTAACACAACTATTTCTTGGAAAATAGAGGTCAACAGCTCATTTTGAGAGTGTTGTCTTTGAACAAAAAAGTATGGAGATTCACATAGTTATTAAATAGTCAAGTAATTATTAATAATTATAAGTATGAACTATCACCCATGCTCATCCCTCAATGCAATGCAGAGAATCCATCAAATGCTCAATCAGCAAGGAAAACACACACTTGAAATGAATGATGCAATAAGACGGCGACATTGAAATTCTGTATAATAGTGGTCGTGTCATTTCATCGAGAGCTCGTTTCCAGACAGATGCTAAGGGAATGCAGAAACGCTTCGTCCGGAACTTCGTAGCTGCGTACCTCTACAAAGTCGTCACTCGCTTGCCCTCATGGGAAGACCACCTCGAAAAGGTACGCCAGAAAAAAGCCCTTTGACAATGGGGCCTGCTATTCCCCAGAAGTGTCACCTGGCTAAATCCGTGGCCCAGCACCTGGGACACTGCATCATGTTGTGGCCTCCTGAAGCAGCAAGAGGAAAAGGTGAGTGTGGTGTTGCAAAAAAAAAATCTCTGACTCTTGGATTCCACAAACGAACTGACAAACTTCCTGATTGTTTAAATAAACTAGTTTGATGATTGTGATGTCTTCAAAGTTAAAAAATTAAAATCAGGAGATAGGATTGATAGAGGTTCTTGGTGCAGAATAGAAGGATATCTTTCATACGATTTGTGCCTCATTGAACAACTTGTGCAACATATCCATCATGACGTTTTAACGGCACAAAATGCAATTGCATGATTCAGTTCCACTTGGGATTCAGCTTGCAATTGTGTTGTATAAACTTGGAACTTGCATACATTTCTGTACATACTCTGCAGAGGCAGATATTGTGTTAAAAACCAAATTAAACAAATTAATGTGATGAGTTTTTGTTGTTTTCATTGTTATTCACACCCATCCAGAACAAAGGAAAAGACAACTGACAGAAGAACATAGAGATATTGAATTAAGATAGTGACTTCATGTCGTTTCATATATATTATATTAAAACAAAAAATACAAAGTAGGACACTGACATTTTTTATATTGGTGCTTTAAAGGGTTAAACAAATCTACACATAAAACTTTGGTAAAGACAATGAAAGTAATTTATTTAAGGAGCCAGGGTTTCATGACAAAGGGGAAGACAAAAGTAGGGAAAAGGGACAGAAGAGGGGGGAAGTCCAGCTGTAGCAAACCACATGGCTCAAACAAAAGGGAGGATACGGGAATCTATGTGCAAGTGTCAAGGTAAAAATGTATAATCTGGGAGTGACTGGGCTAACCCTAGATAGATCACATCCAAAGGAAAGGTTGGGTATGCAAAGGAATCTGGTTCAGGTATGCGTTAAGGCCAGGTTAAACCAGGTTAAAAAAAATTACACAATACGTCAATATACAAAATTTTGTGTATATACAGCGATTTGTGTATATTAGTATTTTCCGCACCGTGATCAATGGTCTTTCAATTTGTAGGCCTTAGAATGTTTGATGACAGCGCAGATATCACTGTTTAGCTAGAGAAGAAACTGCAGCTAGAGAGGAT
This sequence comes from Hiodon alosoides, assembly GCA_025775065.1. Lineage (NCBI taxonomy): Eukaryota > Metazoa > Chordata > Actinopteri > Hiodontiformes > Hiodontidae > Hiodon > Hiodon alosoides. The sequence continues at coordinate 2,486 of JAOYSI010001417.1, read as the reverse complement.
GATGTAACATCCACTGGTCGTTGTTTAGGAACTAAACAAATTTTATGATCCTAATTCCTGCTGACTGGCCAATCCGAATAGTTTCTATAGTTGAAGAGGGTATTTTGGTGGTCTTGCTTTGACTACTAGCTCACAACACAGCTGCCAAACATTCACCAGCCAAAATCCACATACTACCAGAAAACAAAAGGTGAGGTACTTCCACTGTGAGTTAGGACATGCTAAACCCTTTTTTTTCCCACATCAAGAAACACAAACACACCATGTTATGGTCTATTCTCAGGCTGGTTTATTCAGATCTAAATTTCAATACAAAGTTATGGTCAAACAACTACTATCTTGGTTAATGGTCAGCTGAAGATTTACTCAAGTAGTTCTTATTCTCTAGTTCTGGATTTCTTGGTACCCAGGGAGGACTAGAATGACTCAAATGTCAGTGCTGATTGTATACACAGCGATTAGTAGGCTTAACCAACAGCTGAGGTGTATTTGACAGTAGATGAACAGACCTGTTGCTGGGAAAGCTCCAGTTACCTCATCCAGTTGTGCTAAGCTAGGATGTTCCCATACTGCAGAGTACAGCTGAGTTGAGTTGAAGGCAGGAATTCAGAAGCAAGTCCAGAATGCAGCAACAAATTTGAAGGTACTGCTGAACAGATACATCTTACATTGTGCGATTATGCTGGCCATTACCCTGAGGCTTACCCTTTAAAGGGCATCAAAGCCAGGCTGTTCACAGGAGTGCCTAGAGAGGTTCTGATAAACCAGAGAACCAATTTTCTGTTGGAGCTACGACAACATTTATTTATCAGTTTATCAGTTGCTAGGAATCAGAGACATTAAGACGACCCCTTACCACCCCCAGAAAGACGGTTTGGTTGAGAGATTTACCAGACTTTGAGGAAAATGCTCCACAACTTTGTGTTCCAAACATGATGATGGCAGCTGTAGCTCTTTTTTGCATACCAGGTGTCGACAGGCTTTTCACCATTTGAATTGATTTTTGGATGCCAGCTGAGGGGGGAGCCTTTGAATGAGCTCTTATAGGGCCCAAGGGAGGCTAGTAAAATGTGTTTTATGTGATGAAGATGAGGGAGAGGCAGGAGAACACAGTTTTGACAGAAGGCTCTTCCCCCATTACTGACCCATTACTGTAAGCTTCTTGCCAAGTGACAGTGCCACCAGAAAAACGGGTCCAGTAACTTATGAACTTTACCTGCCAGAAGGTGTAAAAAGAGCTTCCTGGTGCAGCAGTAGCTGTCATGGGAGAGGAGTCCAGAACAATATTTACCTCTAGGAGAACTCCAGCCCACCAGTGTATTACAGATGTTACAGGATCCTGGAGAGAATGCTGCCAGTGCTGAAAGAAGAACTGGAAGTAATGAAGGACATGGGGTTGATTGAACCTTCCTCCAGGAAATAGTGCCACCCAATTGTCTAGGTGCCAAAGAAAAATGGTACCATTCAGTCCTGCATTGACTATTCAATCAATCAATTCAATTTCCAAATTTATAGATATTATAGATTATAATTTTATAGAACATTTTCACAAAAATAATTTGTCTCAATGTGCATTTTCCAGAGGGAATCAAAAAACAGAAAAGACCAACAGGTTGACCTACTAGAGAGGCGATAGCAAGGACTGCTCTTTGTACCTGTAGATTCTATGGCCAAATTTCACTCTCTTTATCAGCACAATATCGCTACAAGAAAAATGAACAGATTCGTTTTTAATCTGGTTTTAAATTAACTTGAGTGACAGGTGGAGACAGAACCGGAGCAGGAGCAGCGACAGCCGGCATGAAATCCGACACCACGGCTTTCAAAAGGGAGACATGGAAAGTGGGGGTGATCCGGTAGTGTGGAGGCAATGCAGACGGTAGGTGACCGGATTGACCTGGCGCAGAATCTGGAATGGACCGATGAACCGGGGACTGAGTTTTTTCCAAACCTTCTGTCCAGGCAGATATTGAGGCGCAGGGCAGCGATTACGGTCTGCAGTGGTCTTCTGCTGACGAATCGTGCGTTACAGCCAGGCAGCGCTGCTTGCCAGACTGCAGTGAAACGTCCAGCGCCGGGACATCTGTGGAGGCTTCACCCCACGGGAACGACAGGCTGGTAACCTAGTGTACACTGAAAGGGAGTCAGACCCAAGGAAGAGCTGTTGAGGGAGTTACATGGCCCAAGGTAGATAGCAACTCCAGTCCTTCTCGAATGAGCTGAAATAGGAGCGCTGAAAAGGACCAGTCTCCTGGTTCAAACGCTCGGTCTGTCCATTCGACTGGGGGTGATACCCAGACGCGAGACTAACATTTACATTCTTGGCCCTGAAAAAGGTAGACCAGATACGGGAGGTGAACTCTGGGCACAGGTCAAAGACAATGTCCTCAAGCTACCCGTAAATGCAGAAGATGTGACTGAACAGCAGCTTCGCCGTCTTTAGTGCAGTAGGGAGTCCCCTCGGGGGGGGGGGGGGGGGGGGGGTA
>JAOYSI010001416.1:3838-17131 GCA_025775065.1 Hiodon alosoides | reverse complement strand
ACACACACACACACACACACACACACACACACACACACACACACACACACACACACACACACACACACACACAATAAGGGCAATACTTTTGCTTCTTAACTGGAAAGTAGTGAAGGTTTTTAAATTAAGGAAGAGCAACGATAACATCTTTCAAAAAAGGGACTGGTTCAATTGCCTATCACTCACTGAAGATTACTCTCCACTGTAATAATGGCAAATGTAATTGGACTTCAATGACATTCTGACCAAAGTGACATTGGCTGCTCAGAGTCATCATGTTTTGTATTGACACCGTCGGCCAAACTCAACAGAATCGCATTTAAACTTCCCATCAAAATCCCCATTCTTGTCAAACGTATTCATTCACACAACTGTGCTAAGAATATTTTTTTCTCCATCTTACCAAAAAAAGAAAGCTTTCTGACACAAGTTATGAAACCGGAGCCCTGCGTATGTCATTTCCGCAGACTAAAACAATGATCATTCAATACACACAAAACCAACAGTTTTAGCACAGATGTATGGCTGATCAAGGCCTTGTATCGAGGGAGCCGATTACCGCAATTGGAGAAAGGAGCTATTGTGGAATAAACTAATACAGCTGCGCTTGTGTGAATACCCAAGGTGAAAAGCCGCTCTGAAACACTTGAAAAATTCTGATAATTTGACAGTACTTTGCCTAAAGTGTGCTCGCTTTCCACTTAAGGTAGTCAAAAGTTTCCCCTTTTTTGTCTTCCCCTGTGATTGATTCAATAGCTCAGGGGTTTATACGTGCAGACATTTAACAGCTGTTTATATTTCTCTCTCTAGTCTCAACAGAGCCTTTCTGACTTTGACTTCACTTCTTACCGTATTGGAATCGGGGATGTTAAACCGCTAAAAACCAGTGGTGTTAATACATTAAGCTCTTTAGATTTAAACGTGTCATTCGTCCTGAAACAATAAAGCCACAACTTGCCACGCAGTATTGTGACTGAGAAAGCGGGAGAAGAAAGGAGAAAACTGAACTTTTCAGTAGTTATTCATAATGGTTGCGTTTTAAAACAAAAACGCCGCTGCTACGAGACACTGTTTGTAGGGCCAGAGATTAATAGAAGTGTCCTGAGCAGAGAAAATTGTTACGTCTACAGGAGGCTCAATTTAACTCTTACAGTTACACGCTCAGAAGATGTCACTCTTCACGGAATGGAGTTATACAGCAAGTCTGGAGCAGCCCAGACCTTTACAATTGACAGCGAAATTTCCAGGAAATATATATATTTTTTTTTAGCAGATGGATGCTTGCCAGGGAGCTAGACGGATGTTTGCCAAAGTGTTTTTTCCATTTAGTTTCAATTGGTTCTCCAAATCTATTTTAGAAGCACCAAAACAAAAAGATAATGAAATAATAATTGATCGATAATCAATTCGAAGAGATAAGGGGGTTAAAATTAGGATTAGAATTATTTTGGGGTCAGGAGGTTAGAGTTAGGGGGTTAGCGGGACAGCTTTAGGAATCTGTATTTCTGTAGGGCTAGAGTTAGAGCTAGGGTTCGAGTTCAGATTTTTTCCGGGGATGACAGGCCCCTCACCCTGCATCTGATAATTCCAGTCTGTAAGTGCATTAAAGCGCTTACCTATTCAGTACAGGTGTGTACCTCTGAATTGATTGCTTTCTCCTGCTGGCCAGTTCCCGTCTGGTGGCACAGGCCCCAGCCTTTTTCATCTGTTCCGATCCATTATCCATCTGTTCCCACGGTGGGGAGTTTCTACGGGCATCATTCCGGCTCGCTCGCTCGCTCTCTGGAGTGCGTGCCCACCACGCCTCCTCAGAGTCCACCGTCCAACCGAAGACACTGCGCAGGCAGCCGATCGATAGAGAGATAGAGATAGAGAGAGAGAGAGAGAGAGAGAGAGAGAGAGAGAGAGAGAGAGAGAGAGAGTGTCCCTGGAAGTACTAAGGCAGTCCTTACGGTTGGGAGCCTGTGCCATCTCCTGTTAGTCTCCGGTATACCGGGACGCCTAATTTCTTTAGTGTAGAGGGAGCTGCAGCGTACTGGGAAGGCTGTCACACTGCTCTGCGCCCTGGGAAGCGAGAGACGCCTCTCTGAAACGCATTTCCTGTGTGGGGACATTGCCCTGTGAATCAAACTAAGAGACGCTGGCAGGAAATCTTGGCATCTTAGTCTTTACCCTTCTAGGCCGATGATCTTCACTGCGCCAGTCCAGCAACGGCACAAATGTAGCCTAGTCACGGATGTTATTAAACTGCATGGCTTACCTTAGAGAAATGCACAATGCAGGCGCTAATTAACAGAACTGTCCAGTAATTCTAACCTGATCGAATGTGAAGATTCTTTATCTGCTCAAATCATTAATGTGTGGAGAAAATGTCAGACCTCAGAATGAGTACCGTTCCGTTGGCCTTATGGGCTTGCTTTCAGGCCTATCTGTATTAAACTTGGTAATTAAAATGGATTAGGGAGGGCAAGGGCTTGCCTCAGAAACAAAGCCCGTATGGAGACATCTTGTGGGCTGTATAGCACGTCTGCAACCCAGTTTGTTATTTTATTGTCTCAGAAGCCGATATCATCCCTTACTTTGTCATTTCCTAATTTGTTCAGAGGCCATATGAGATAACTCAAGAAATATAATTAACTATGACCTTTTGCTAATCCGGTTTAACAGTCTAAATGTGTGCATTGTGTGAAAATCTAAATTGCATTAAGTTTATTAATGAAAGCTGTAAATATTTGACAACAATGGAAAAAGTGTCTCAGTAGAGACCCAGCCAGGATAAAACTCGGTGTGCTCCACCGATATGCTGTGCGAAACACTGTGCAGTACTGTGGATCTTCATTGATGAAGGTAAATCTGGGCGTGTTAAGGAGGCTCCCATGCCAACGCAGGAGTTTACTTTGTCTACTGAGCACCAGATCCACACAACACGCTTGCCTTCTCAGAATGACTACATTTTAAAGACCATTTAAGGTCTACAGAGGGAAGAAAGATGGATGTATCACAAAACGGAAATCTCAATTTCAGGTCGCGGCCGTGTCCCACCCACTGAAATTCACCTTAGTAACATCGAAGTCTGGCTTTCATGTCGGGGGGGAAGAAGAAAAAGAGAACTTGGGGGAATGTGACCGTGTTCCCAAGTGCAGCTCTTTTTCATCCTGCCATCGGTAGAGCAGTGCACGAGACAGGGCTTTGATTGTTACCTTCAGAGCAGTACTATTAAGCCTGCTAGAAAGGAAAAATTACATGATCAGATTTACAATGAGACCAAAATCGTCAATTTGCGGCGGCTGAGAGGGGCTCCTTCATGCCAGGTGCAACACGCTTCTGAAATGGGCCGGGGTTACGAAGCGCAGGCATTCCCATTACTGCTCAAATCCCAAAACAAATCAGAAGTGGAATGCGACCAATTTCGGGTGGAAGTCTCGATTGGCGCGTGCCGTGTGGGGGGGGGGAGCCGTTAATTGGAAATCACTCTGTTGTATGACTGATTACAAAGTCACAACAAGGCTGCGTTGCTGCGGCGCTCTGTGCTGGTGTGCTTGGGGACATTTAAATAGCTTACCAATAACGTCCGCCCAGAATTAAACCCTGAAATGACTGGCTGCCTGGAATTCTTAAATCCCAGTTCATCTCTTATTATTCAGGGCTATGTTTAATGCCAACTCTGAATGACTACCAAAACATATGGTAAAGAATTCTCCAGTCTCCTGCCCCAGTAACAACATTAACTTACTGTTCAATGTCATTGTGCCAGCAGGGGATTTGATTCTGAAGCAGAGCTGAGACCCAATACACCTGGGGCTTCCTCTCTAGATCATTTAAGCTGCATAGGTTTGTTGTTATGACAACGTGTTATGACACATTTGGCCCGACATGTTTTCTTCAGACACATCACATGGAAAGGAATTTAACGGGATAGATTTTTAGCTATGTAACAACTATTGCCAATTGTTAAGTTACGACTATTTCAAATTGTTATGTCAACTGGCACTGAGATTTATGTATTCTTTATCTTCCAGAGTAAATATTTTATTCCACATTCTGATCTGAACCAACAAACTTAAATGACCAAGATATAACTTTTTAGTTATAAATTAGCTGCTAATTAACTGATCTGTTGCAGACATTCGGTAATTGAAATGTTCTAAACTTGTCTTATCTACGGATGCCCCAACAGCAACCTGCTTGAAAGTGTTATGTAGCTACATAGAGGTGTGCTCAAGTACAGCGTTACCTATGAGGGACATAGGTCTCTACATTTCTCACATAGCCTTTGGTGTCTATAAACACCTTAGCGATAATTTTTTGGGGTAATTTTTAGCGACTAAGAGGTTATGATAACTGCCATTGCCTTTTATCAGACACTCTGAGGAGATGAGGATCTGAGGGGAGGGTTTGCAGACAGAAACTGACCTAACGAAGACGGGTTATCAAAGTATCCATGACGACATGCCATGGGCTGTCATTCAGAGACAGACTCACAGCCGTATGTGAATATCTACTAGATACCCTTCATTTTGGTCATGCTGTCAGATTCTTACATTTAGATCATTTTGAGCCCTACGCCATCCAGCGAAGCCAAATCATTTTTTATACGAACTAATTTCAAATGCTTATCACCGTTCAATTTTTTTGTCGCAATTAACGCTTTTTTTTTTTCCAGCCTTAGAACCATCCGTAGTGAAAATACAACTCCACGCTCGTTCGTCAATCGACTGCTTGAATTTAGATAAAGCTTTGCTGATTAAATAAGCTTGAATGATGGAGAAAGCTGCTAAAGGGCTTTTAAACGGACAGTTTCATTGCAAAACCCTTACAGATGGGTTTTTGGATAAAAGCAAAGTTATTTGCAGCTACTGTAAGGGTGGTTTTTTTGTCTGACGTATCATTTACAAGCAAAACACAGAGATGACGCCGGCAGCAGTAGCGAGAGGGCTAGCAATGCAGGACAGCAGCAGCCTACTCTGTTAGAGTTCGAGCGCAGGAGGCAAGTGGACAACGAGTAGCAAGCTAACAAGCTAACGAGCTAACGAGCTAACGAGCTAACGAGCTAACGAGCTAACGAGCTAACGAGCTAACGAGCTAACAAACGCAATGGCAATGTTGGGGATTCAAACTGTAGACCACAACAAGCACACGTGTTCCAACTTCATCGCTCAGGAAGTAGGCCTATTAACATTGGAATCATGAAAAGGTTTAAATTACAGTGAACTTTGGTTAAAAAAATAAATGCTTTAAAACTTTGAGACAGATTATTTTGTTTCTTCCCATTACAATAAAACACAACATGACTAACATAACACACCGACTTTAAATGGAAAATTGTTTATTTAGGGCCGCATATGAGCACGTTCAAAAATTGCGATTAACTAAAGAAAATCATGCGATTAATTATTTTAATTAATAATTTATTATTAATTATTAATTATTTTTGACAGCCCTAATATATACATACACCAAGTATGAGAAAGCAAACTCTTCAGTTCTTTTAATTATTCTTTTTCAGAGTTTCATGTATACAATATAATGGGTATAGGTATAATATACAATATAAAGAGGAGCTGATCTGACCTTGACTTCTTGGTTTTTGAATGGTCAACATATATTGACAACATATGTTCTAGTTCAGCTGAAGTACCCCAGAGTTGTTTACATACAAAGACAATGGAAAAAAACAGCTGCCTTGGGTGCAGTCTGAAGAGACCAGGTTGATGCGTGTTAAAACCGAGCACAAAGTCAAGATGACAGCTCTGTCAGGCGAGTTCCTCAGTGTCTGTAAGCCAAGCCCCAGACAGCCTCATTGCATGTTTCAGGCCGTGAGAGACCTTATTCTTGGGAACAGATCAATAGCGCCACTTCTGAGCGTGCTATATCCGAGTGGGTTTTTTAAGATAAGTAGAAGCCACTACTATAGGCCTGTGGGTTTGTTTTACGTCACCCTTACATGTATGTGTACGTTTAAGGGCCAGCGTGTTCAATCTGAAATCTGACTGGGGGGGTAGGGGTAAAAATAAAACTCTTGGGATTTCTACGGAGAGGTTAAAATGACTTTGAGCTATGTAGGTCAGGATGTGACAAGTTATTTCTGATGGCTTTGAAATGAGTGCCCTTTAAAAGTATACTTGCTGCTGAATCATAAAATCTGTTCATTTCAGTTCAACTGGTTTTTTTTTTTTTTTTTTTCCATATCAAAGGGAGATATCAGATCAAAAATGCCCTGAATAATGTATATAAGACTGACAGTGAGAAAAAGTGGAAGGAAAATTCCACTACGACCATTTTTACACAGCAATTTACTAGACTATTGATGGCATATAACGCCATTTGTTTAAAAAAAAAAAAAAAGTTCAGATTTTCTATATTCTGAAGCGCACACAGTAAAATGTATTTCCACATTGGCTATGCCTGTAATGAAATTCCCTGAATCCCTGAAATTCCCTTAGTCAGAACAGAACGTCTGTGTGGGAAAGCGAGAGCCTGAATGAGGCGGCAGTTACGTCTGTCTACTCCTTTTCTTCCCACCGCCCATCCAGTGATCAACACATTGCCATCTTTGGCACGGCACGTCGGCAGAATAAGGACCTCTGTTGTTTGGCTTTATCGTCTGAGTATATATTGTACAAGCCCACCATTCACCGACTTCTCACACAGAACCGGTTGAGGATCCCGGCTGCCGTCTTTCAATGGGTCAAAAGATTACTTCACTTAAAATCAGCATGGAGAAATGAGGCTGTAAACTGATAGATGCAATTTTATACAAACGAATCCATAAACAGCCAGACAATTTTCATACCCAGTTCTTACAGTAGCCCTAATCTTTCTCTGGGTGCAATAGCGCCATGGTTTAATTAAACGACCTGTGGCTGGCCTTAATCTAGTGCAATAGACACCAAAAGGATACAGGCTCACTGAGGGACACACAATATCAATGATGGGAATTTTGAAAATATCTAAACCTCATATCAGGTAAGAGACATTTGGCAGATTGTCAATCATGGCTGTCATACACCGAATACAAAGCCGTCATACGATGGCCGTGAGATTTTTTTGTATTCTATGATAGTTATATGGAATATAAAAACTCTACTACAGCACTTGTATGTTGGCGTAACCGAAATTACAACAAAGCAAGCCAAAAAACTAAAAAAACTGCTTTATAAAATACAATTTTCATATTATGAATTACCATATTTTTTTAAGTTCAATGGATATCCCCCCCTGACATTTTATATTTTATTTATAAATGCTTTTGCCCGGTGGTCTAAACGTAGACACAGACTGCTAAATGGTCTGCTTCGTGGCTTGAGTTTAGAGTCAGGGGAGTGTGTGAACGCGTGGAGGCTCTATATTTTATTCAGCAAATTGCATTACTCCCTAATAACACGGATGTGTTAAAGATGCACATTAATGCAGACGTCTCAATCAAGCAGGTGATGATTGTGACCCCTGTAATGAGAACCAAAGTCTTCCAGCTAACGGCAGCAGAAACATCGCAAAATGCCAGCCATTAGGTCGGATGTAATCACGGAGCATGTTAAATTATGCTAAGTCACAATCTGTGCCTAAAACACAAACTTCCTAATTGATTACGCTGGCCCAGGATACCTCCTAATGTTTTGATGAATTTAATGCTTTTCAATTTATGAGCGGAACACGGATAACCTGTGAATATAAAATGTGACTGATTTTTTAAATGTTGCAACAAGGGTAGAGCCAAAAAAGAAAATGTGTTCTTTTAAATACAATTGTCATTAGTTTAGGCAACAAACACAGTGTTCAGTTTCACCAGAAGCCGCCTAATTAGTGAAATTTCCTCTACGTCAACACGGCCAGCCAACTAGACTTCGTCTAGGGAGCTGTGCATAAAACTTCACATTAAGCGCGGCCTGTCCAGAGGCAGTCGATAACAGGGAGGCGGTGAGCTAGTTTACAGCTTTTTTCTTTTTTTTAAACACAAATCGAAAGAACAAAACTAAAGAATACACTCAGTGCGTGAGAAAAACTCTGGATTTATACTGAAAGAGGTTAAACTAAACTGCTTTTAAAAAACGAACTTAAAAACAGACACAGCTACCAAGATCGACATTTGGAACCACAAATCAAATTAAACTCCAAATTTATCTATCGAAAGGCGGTGTGTAGATCTTAAACTTTATGAACAATTTTGTCCGATTCCCCCCCCCCCAATGTGTGAGCTACATCTCCCAGAAATATTATTAAATACTTTCAGTGTTCTATGAAAAAGTGTATAGTACCCTTCAGGGATTTCTAATCTGAAATCAGACTGAAAATAACTGGTACAACTACAGAGCCATGCAAGGTTGAACTGGCAAATGTAAAATCTTAAGTCGGTTTTAATAACTTCCAATTTCAACCTCAATCCATGTTTTGTATGAAAACTTAATATATTGTAGTTTTACAATTTCAAATCTTAACTCGGAACTGAAATAGTCTGCACAGTTGCAGAATTATTAAAGATTTAAAAATGCATAGAATTTTATGTGCAGGCCTGACACACAATTAAAAATAAAGAAACCGCACAATATAGTAAGAAATATTTTAAATTTACTATATTTTATATAATATAACACAATATTAAAGAAATAAAACGAAAATTACAAATATTTGTAAAGGAAAAGGCTACTACCAATAAGGATTAAATGTCTTGATTTCAGGTACAGTATCACATGTAAAAACAACCAAACACATGACTAAATAGCGACCGCTAATAAATTACTTTTTTACAAAGAAAGCAAACAAATACAATGAAATGATTTCTCATTCACAAAATGAAGCATAACATTTATTTATTTTAAATAAATGCATAGCGGAATGATTTTAATAATAAGCAATTGTCCTTAAACGTAGAAAACGTAAACAGACAACATGTACGTAGCTAAGGAATTTATTTTTTCTGCCTTCAGGCCTGGCCTGGGCGTGCTGTGCAGCACCCGAGCGCAGCCTTAACGTTACAACAGTTTACTCAACCTATTCGATTCGTTTGTTTTCAACAAGCAATTTTATGTTTTAAAAACACTTTCAGAATTTATTACAAATTGTTCAGTAATGTTTTATTAGAGAATATGAAATGCTAGCAAAACTTTCTATTTTAATTAATAACTGTAGTGAGCCTCCAAGGCTTAGAAATCATTATGGTAAAATGCCATTTTAATTCTTTTAATCTAAGTGGTCCCTTATGAAAACATGCCTAAACCTCAACAAATAAATTCCATTATTTTCACTAAAACTGGAAAGCAACGAGCCTCCTAAAATCTGCAGTCCAGCAACAAGGGAATCTGATATCCTGCTGCACAATTAGTCTTAAGCATTAAAAAAATGCAATTAATGGAGAAATTTTACTCTCACTGGGAGAGGCGATAGAAATCGGACAAGGTTTCCGATCCGTTTTCATTAACACGATGTTGAATTATTCATGTTGACTCGGCACCAGGTAAAGTCGAAGTAGAAGCATCGATACAGGCTAAAGCTGATTGTACGCCCACACGATTATAAAGCCGAGACGTCTCTCTCAGCGGCACCGTCAGCCTACAGGAGCCAGCGAAGACACCAAGATAACTTGTCGCCAACTACTCTAAGGGAAGTCCTGCCCATTACACCCAACGCAGCTTAGCTGCTGCGCTCACTAATCGACAAAACTGCTAATTCCAGCTCATAGGGCACGGCCTTCGCTCGGACATGTACCCTCATCGTCGGAGGCACCCCCGAGAGTCCCGGGGTTTCTTTAACAATATCTATTTTACCTGGAAAATGTATTATGGTGCCATCAGAAAACCTGCAGCTGGGTAGGGAAGTCGAGTAATCGTGGTTTCCAGACATAGCTTATGTCATCTATCATGTGATCAAATAAACCCCCAGATATCTCCCCCAAATGGTCATATTTCAAGAACAACCGAAGAGCCCCATTTCTCTGCCTTTTGTTGTGGCTGGTGTTTACCCTCTTGGCAATATCCTCAGACTTCTCTTCCATACGTCTCTCTCAGAGATAATGCCTGCCAAAATCTAATTTGGGATTTTCTACAATGTCAGACCTCGTAGGCAGATGCTTGGTCCTTAGATAATAAATATCAGATCTCTCCACCAGACTTGACGCATTACAAAGTAGAAAAATGCCTAAGAGATAAAATAAATAGAAAAGATAAAAAATCCCAACACATCTCCTGAGGAGCATCTCATTAGCGGGAGTGCATATTGCTGTTAAATAATGTAGACTGCACATTTCATATTTAATATTCACACTCCTGCTCAAGTCGGTGCCTTATTATTTGAGTCAATTAGAAGTATCTTTTAAATAATTATGGTGGGTAATCCCATCTGTTCGGGCCTTGGGCTGCTTCACGTCACAGCGCGCCGCTACCAAATTACTATGGTGGATGTCAAAGAGACTCAGATTGCCACTGAACGCTCTGTGTCGCTCCTCTTTGTTTCTCAATGCAACCCACTTTCGGTGCACGGATAAAAGCCCTAAAAAAAAAAAGTTTCAACTTTCAATGCTGCACATGCTCACCTCAACGGGACGGAACCGGTACACCTTTCTGCAACCCCATCCCGTGTCTCTTTAAGGCCACCGCCCGCGTTGATACATTCCCACACCAACCTCCGGCTCGGAGTTAGCTCCCCGTCATGTTGCGACATCATTAGTACGCCGTCCTCCCCTGTGTTATACACATCAGCGCTGACTGACAGCGTGTAGACCTTTTAATGGGAAAGGGTTCTTTATTGCTCTCCAGCTGGTCCTTTCAGGAATGTGGGAAGGGGGGAGTAATTGCAGGCACTTCTCCCAGTAACGACAGTCAGATAGGCCAAGGTTAATCAGGCCATGATGGAGGCTTGAGAAATGAGGAAGCACAGCGAAGATCTGGCAAAAAATGGTTTAAATTTGGCCTGAAATCCGGCGACCCCCGCGATGGCGGCCTTGACGTCTCCTCCCGCCTTGGATCGACAGGCGTTTCCTGCCTGGCTTTTACCGTCTGTCCGGCTGCAAAGTGACCAACGCATGCCACTCCAGTCCTCGGCCTGCCGGCGAGTGGCGGAAACTAACAGCGTTGTATAACGCACCACAACAGCCAATCACCACGGATCAGTTTAGGCCCACTGATTCTCCGCTCTTTGTGCCGATCCATCAGGATCAGAACGGAATAAATAAAAATCAAAGCACTCACCCAGTGTTTTGGGAAAGCAGTGTTGTTTTTTTCTGTGATTATTGAGTATTTTTATGCTCCATGACAGAAAGAAAGCCCTATTTATTTCAGCGGCTGGTTTTGTGTGGCACGTGGCCTGGAAAAGGATGATGGACGCCAAAGCGGAGGAACCCCATAAAAAACGACCTTGTTGTGCGCTCCCGAGTGCGGTTCCACTGATGGTAATCACACTCAGGTGCCAAAAAAAAATAAAGACTGCAAGAGAGCCAACCGGGCTGGAGGAAAAGGAGGAAGTTTGGACTGGTGAGGTCACCGTTTGACGGCTGTGTGGTTTGCTTTGCTGCACAGAATAAAAAAATAAAAAATAAAAACAAAAAAATACCTTTGAAAAGCAGCTTGTTTTTGGTTTTCCCCTGAGAGGGTCATTGCTTTGGAGTTTCTACCCCTTCAATGATTTTAGTTACAACTGTTACGTCAGAATGCTAAATAAAATGCGGAAATCACAACTCGGTCTCCACGTCTCTGCCAACCCCAGGACCGGACACGCCCCGGCGTGCTACACTCTGTCATTCCCAGGAATCTCTGGCTTTTATCAGTTTTCTTACTTGTAGAAATGAATGGCAACCGTACGTCTCTGAGGAAGTTCCCGATACGATTCTTTTTATAGCATCAGACAGAAATCAAAAAACGAACATGACTAAAAATAGGCCATAGATTGTGTTGCCCCTAATGTAAATGCTAGAAAAGCGTGTAATTTTTGAATCGGATCAAATGGCAAATCTCAAACCACTCCACACACAACCCTGAATTATTTATTTTCCTGGCTGATGCAATTATCCAGAGTGACTTTTTCATTAAATGTATTACACTTCACAAATTTATACGGCTGGCTATTTATTGAAGCAACAAAGGTTAATAACCTACTCTATATATATGGGTATATAGGGGTATATATAGGGGGTATATTAGCGGTGTCTCATCTGGGTTCCCAGCCTGAAATCCGCCGGTCAAAAAGCACATGCCTATGAAGTTTTCTATCTTTTTCCTCCCACAAAATTATTGAAGTAATGCATAAACTACCAGACACCGTCTTTTTGAACGGACTGCTTTGTCTGATGGCATGGCATGGTTTTAACTGATACACGTGCATTATTAAATGACCAACACACACACACACACACGACTGGTATCGGGTGTTTAAGATTGCAACCGTTGTTTTTCCAGTAAATGTGCAAAAGCAGACCCCACCAGTCCTAAAAGCAATATGAACTGCTACTTGTGGGCCTGATGTCACTAAATGTCAGTGATACTGGGCTCTTTCTTGAATGGTTCTCTAAGCCCACATTGGACTCAGTGAGGCAGAGGATAATTAGAACCATCAATCTTATTCTGTTTTACAAGAATGAAAGAAGGCAACATTTGTGAGGTTTTTAAATCTATAACCTTGTTTGCTTTTAGTTGAAATGTGTCTCAGCCAGACATGCATTATAGGGCGTTTTGATTGAAAAGTTAAAATAAACGTACAGAAGCAAAACCAAAATGAGCGGTGGAACAGAAGTTTCAAACAGAGCAAAATGGATCAATTATATGAAGAGATGTGCTATTAGACTCCATTGTACCGTTATGCTTTGTAGAAGGTTGTATATAGAGAAGTGATTTTCTGTTGCTCCAATAATCTATGCCCATCAAACTCTTTCGGAGCTTGTACCAGACAAACAAGACCCTTCACATAGGGTTGGAGTAGTTCCCCGAGCTAGGGCCTTCACTCTTTATCTCAACGAGAAAAACGTTTTTTCTTCTCAGAGGGCGGCGACCAGCTAGAAGCATGCAGGACAGCTGGAGAGGCGGTCGGAAACGGCTGGCCTGATGTCTTATTGATAAGCACTGCGGCAGAAGAGGCGTCTCGGACCGACAGGCGGCGGGGAAAGATACTGCCAAGATCTTTAACAGTGGCAGGTGGTCAAGTGTCTTGGAGATAGGCGAGCACAGTGGTTGAATGGCACTTTCTGGGATGGTGTCTTCGACAGCAGCAGGCATATTGACAGGATAACGTTCTAGTCCCCAAGGTAGAAGCCAAGTTAGGAGCCTTGAAATCCTTTTTTGTTTTTGTTTTATATATTTAACAGTATATCCA
>JAOYSI010001415.1:0-17132 GCA_025775065.1 Hiodon alosoides | reverse complement strand
TATATAAAATCAAACCTGATACACATTAGTGTATGCATACTCCACATACATGTTGTGGTGTATATGTGCTCATCCAAGTGTACTGATTTGCTAGCCTGCACCCTGTAGGTAAACAGTTTTCCAAGACGGCTCGGGTGGGCTTCCCTGGCTCATAATCGATACAAACATGTTTCGACTGGTATAAACAAGCCCTGGTGTGCGCTCCCATGCAAGCCAGCATAAATGGAGGGCAGGAACTGGTAAAAATCTGTGCAAGCCGGAGCTCGCACCCGACAGAGTGGAAAAAAGCCAGACTACACTAGAAGGAAAACCTCTAGCTGCTTGTGTTCAGTCCTCTCAGTAATCTGGTGAAACATCTAGACACAGCCACATAGAGCGATGGCCGGATGGCACAAGTGGCCGCTTACTGGTTTGTCACAGCCAGGGCCTGATGAACATCAATATTCTTTCTTTACTGCCTTTGGGGATAGTTGTGGTAAGCCCTCAGCAGACTCGGGCATATCAGAACGGGACAAAGGGTGAGCAGACACCGGAGGGAGAGAGGGGATAGATACGATGTTTGAAGGAGCATGGGCACCATCTCTCGGCCCCCAGGAGCAGCTGGATATCCGAGACAGGGTGCTAGGACTCAACTCATCACAATCCACTACAGAAGTGGGGCATTTTGCACTTGCCCCAGAAAGAGCCTGCAACATCTGGCAGGGATATCCTCGGGGGCAGCAGGGGCACACTAATCGAGACAAGACATGGGGAGCGGAGTGGTCAGGTCCCATAATGCCTGGTTAAATAAAAATAAAAAAACCAAACAAAACAATAAGGTAATGGCACCACACAAAAGTACCTTTTCCAATGAAATAGAGAGACCAGTCTCATTTTCATTGGATAAGTCACCTGACCAATTCTTTTACATGTTGGGGATAGCCGGCCTGATTTTGTGTGCATGTTGGGTTCATCGGGGTTATATTTGATGTATTGTTTCTTCTTTGTTTTAATTATTTTCCCACTATATCCTTGTAACTAAGGAATATGTTTGTGTTTTCTGTGTTCTGGTACTAAGAGTCTTTGGTGTGTGTAGGGAGCGAGAGCCGTTTTGTTAATATGTAATTATTTATATAATCCGACCAGTTTCTCCTTCCCATTGGTTAATTTATTTAATCAATTGTCACCAAGTGAATTTAAAACTGCTGAATATTTATGAAAAAAAAAGACGCTCTCAAATGTCAAATCCCAATCCCAGATTGTTCTTTAATTTTTGTGTCAATGGACACGGTTTGAAACTTCTTATACAAAATCCAAGTAGATTATCTCTGCTCTCATTTTTATGTTTTTATTTCAGGTTCACTATCACTTGTTATTACTGTCCTCAGTCCAAGCACTGAGGTAACCCAAAACACCAAAAAAAGTGTAATCTGTGGTGCGCATATCCCACAGGTTTAGACCAATCTCATCATCTGTGTGGACAGATTTTCACTGTGTTACGGCTAGTTTGATGGTGATGTAGTTGCTGCCTTTAAAGTGTTAAAGGGTAAGAAAATTGATTAGTTTTTGTTCTTTGGTTGTGCTCTAAAACGATTTATGAAAGTGAAATTTTAACTTCCAGTAGGCGTTTCTGTAGGACTTTCTGGATAAACTAGCCAGTGCAAATGTTTCTAAGAAATATTTGAAATGACCCCATGAATGTGTTTTTGGAACATATGTTTTTTTGTCACAAAACCTTTAGAATGTCGCTTGCTCATGAAGGGGAAAAAAAGACTATGGCTAAACTAATACAGAGCAATTACTTTTGGCTGAATCCCTGGCTGAAATTGGCATTTTAATCATAAACTGTGTTTAATCTGGAAAAATATTTTTTTAATTAAATCCTGATGCCATATATATGTGGTATGGTTTTTAGTTTGTGGCTCATATCTATCAAAATGGATGTTTTCTCTGGAACACAAAGTTTTAGCTTGTAGAAAGTGTCGAAGATGTTAAAGTAATACGGTGAAACAATGTCAAAATGCACAGCTCAATAAAAACGGGTATGTAAACAAAGCAATCTTGAACCACACACCTTTTGTAGAGCTTTTCTAGCATTTCAAATACAGAAAATCTGAAGTTGCAGATCATTCAGACGCAATAGATTTAAAAAATGTCTCAAAATTTACACAAATTACCCACATATGAAAAAAACCATCTGACTAAGTTATGAGTGAATGGAGGGAAACCACACATGTACCCAAGGTGCTTAAGTTTTGTCGATCAGTATCCATCTTTATAAAGCGAACACATTATGCTGTTTTATTTAGGAATCAAAATTACGACTGATATCTGGATTACTTCTTACGTCTTCTTACGTCTTCTCAAAAAATATTTTGACAGTAGGCATATTTTATGGCCAACGTAGTTTTTTGTGTCCATTTATTTTTGGTGAAAGGAAACCTGTTAAGGATGTGTATCTAAAATTAGGGTTGACATATTTCATTTTACCCTGCCAGTGTGGAGGAAGCTGTAGGTTTTTTAACTCAGTTGGGTAAACAAAAACATTTAATCTTTCTAGCCAGAATTCTGATAAAAGGTTTACACTGGAATACTATTCCTTCAGAAGACTATACCTCTGAGACTGAAATCTCAAGATATTGACAAGATATTTAAATTTTGATTTGGTATTTTGATTTTGGTATTTTCCGTTTAGACTTGAGCTTGGTCTGAGCTATTGGACTGCCTGATCAGTCTTAACCCAAACACATTTAACTTAGATCGGCTCTTATCATAATACATTTAACTAGGATCAGCCCTAACCCTAACACATTTAAACACACATATTAACATTAATCCATCGGTTAAATTGACAAATTAAAGGCAGGACTCCTTTAGTTCATGCAAAGATATCAAAACATCCTACATATAACTACAAGGATATAAGACTGTTCTCTGATCATTTTCACCTGAAACCCTCACTGATGATGATGATGAGGACACATTCTTCTCAATATGTTGAGATTAACTGTAGTACATTTTTCTTTTTATAAAACTAATAAAAATGAATCAATGAAAAACCAAATAGGAGGTGCATAGACATAAAAAAGCAAGCAAATGTTTAAAATCACTTTACCAGAAAAAATTGTTATTTAATTTTTTCATAATCTCACACTGGTGTTATTGTTGGTATTACTATTTGTTCCTACCACATGTTATAAAGTGGGATTGACTATAATCTGAACATGAAAAAATCTACACCCTCTAGTGGCAGTAAATTTGCATGACAAATCGTGCAATTTTTGGGGTTGATTCAGAGGTCTTCTTCATTGGTGCAGTGGGAATTTTCCAGTGAACGCTCTGTTGTTTCTTTCATTCTTTGATGACTCTTTGAAATCCTCTAGAGTCCCACACCCTATTCATATGTTACAAATGATAATAAATGAGTTCAATCGTAAAATCTTAAAAGAAATAAGTTGAAACGCAAAACTTCAATATAAGATGTAATGCATTTATGACATTTACGAGGGGCGATCGTTTTTGAACAGAAAAATCTAATTTGTTTTAATTTCCCTTCAGAGATCAAGTAATAAAACAAAAGTTTATTGAATGCTTGTGTGACAAATTTCTTTGTTTAATGTATTTCACGGAGAAACAGTATTGCATTATTAAAATCTAACATTCAGGGTTTTATTAATCTCAGCTTGTATTAATAGCATGTAGTGATGGTAATTCTAATTGTTTTGAGAATGAAACAGCAGCAAAACCAATAATGCTCCTAAAACAGCAACAAAAACCAATACAACCATTTACTTTGCATTATTAATGCTGGTATAAAAGTTTGCTGTGCAATGCACAAAATAGTTTTTCATTTCTAAAATTCACATTATATTTCCTAGTTTCAGACATAATTCATCTCCTGAAAAAAAAAAAAAACCTTCATACATTGCTAATTGCTACTCAAATGCTTTGCTGCTCAGCGGAATTGGAATATGTAGCCCGCTACACAACCTATTTCTTTATTTATTTGCTGGGTAGGCGTTGATAAAACATGTGGGCATTGACAAAGATGGGGTTTAATTTCCCCAGTAAACGTTCTTTTTTCCAGAGCACCATTTCAGTTTATTAACAGATGTGGTCTATTTTATGACGGGGATCAAATAAAAGTGTCAGCACAGATAGATGGAATTTTACAAAATACCTTATGCGCGACTATTAAGAAGACCTTCTTTGGCCCAAAGGGATTCTACAAGGCATACAAGAATAGTGGGGTTTATCAGCGCATATTTTCTATTAGCGCAGCATAAACTTGCGAGATTGATATCATTGCTTCCATTTCCAGCCGTTTTTTAACAAAAATCTGACTTTTAAAACGACCATAAAAATCGGATATAGTTAATGTTTCCCGTTTTGTTTACATTTACTATTTTCGTTTATTTATTCGCTATTTCAATACGATAAATCTTACACAACTGGATGTGAACTTCCTGGAAGTTGTTGACAATAACCTTCTGATAACGTGATGCATTGCCATCATTTTTTACAATTTCTCTGCCCGCGCGCCAGGGTCGTTCGCAGAGGACCAATCACACGGGCCATCTGAATTGTTTGCAGATGTTATTTTTAAGCTCCTTCTGCTCCAACAGAAAGGAAACGGAAAATAAACCGGTGCCACCAACATTGCATGTGTCCCCCTAGTGAAGTCACTCTAGATTAGTTTTAGTTAGTTTTAAACGTCCCCTTGAGGGAGACAATAATCCTGACTCAAGCAGTTACAGATTGTGGAGAGTTTGAACCAGCGGCCAACGTGGTCAGACATAATTCCAGGGAAAGTCGTAATAAACAGGGAACTTAATTTAAATTAATTCAGAACAGCGGCAGAAATTGTGGTGACAACGTTCTACTATGTTGCCATCATTCTCGCCCATGAAGTGAGGCAACAGCATCAACCCTAACAGCAAAACCCTTCCGAGAACACCACAGGGTATTACAAAATGTGTCCTCACAGATGACGTTCTTTCACATTCACAGATGATAATGAATTAGTTCAATCGTAAAATCTTGAAAGAAATAAGTTAAAAGACAAAACTTCAATATGAGTTGTAATTCATTTATGACATTTATGAAGCGTGATCTTTTTTTACAGAACAATTCCATTTGTTTTCAAATTTCCTGTCACAGGTCAAGCAATTAAACATGACATCAAGGCAAACATTTACCAAATCCATATGTTTTGAACCACAGCATAACAAATCACATTTAAAAAGAAGCAACAAATAACCAGCCGTGACATGCTACGTTAAACCAAATTGCCTAGCATGGTGGTTCTTACGAATATAAGTAAGCCAACTTTTGTGTGTCCCTTTTGGGGTATCTCTGGGACATTAGCATAAAATACTACTTATCTTACTCTTGCTATGCACAGTGAATAGGGCTATCTATTTATCAAATATATATCTTATATATAAACAAAAGATTTGGGGATTAAAGGAGGGGTTTATTGGGAAAGCCATTACTACATCCCACCATCTCTCTACTCACACTCTCTCATTTGACAATTACACTGTTGCGATAACGTTTGTGTCTTACAGAGTGTGTCATTTATTTATTCACAAAATATTTCCTCAAACTGCAACTTCCACCGATGGTAAAAACACAGTAAGAACACACCCTATTTTCTTACTAGTTTTCTAAACTACTTTCTTATTAATTTCGCTGTCCACACTCAGCAAAAGCCTGCAGAACTTTTGTTCCTGTTGGAATTTTTTATTCTTTAAAATGGTCTTGCCAATGAAGCGTGATTCGAAAAAGAAACACTTACTTACAAAATCTATCGTTAGATTGAATGTTAGAATGGACAATAAGTGTGACCAAACAGACTTTAAGTGTGTTATTATTGTCGGTTTCAGGCGCACCGGGTCCAGTATTTCAGAAATGACCGCCCTCAGACACGACAATGTCTAGGATTTATCAAAACTGTTGCGACAAATAGAACATCCAGTCAGCGGCTGTCCTGCGGTTAAAGACAGCTTGTTGATGAGAGTCGATGAAGGAGAATGGCAAAAGTCGTGCAAGCTAACCAGTGGGCCACTAACAGGGAAATAGCGGCCCAGAACAATCGCAGTGCGCAGAACGGCCTCTCAGACTGCACAACTGGTCTGTTCTTTTCACGGATGGGCTATAACAGCAGGGGACCATACCGTCCGAGATCGGAACGGAACGCAATCATCAATGCTGGACACTTGAGGAGTGGGAAAGCATTGTCTGGCCTTTGCATTCCTGAGACCTCGACTCAATTGAGTATTTTTGTGATGTGTTATTGTGAAAAGGGCTGTTCGCAGCATAAAGGTACTACCATCCAATCTGCAGTGCGGTGGGAGAGCTTTTACACTTCTAACCTCTAAAAACCTTTAAAATCACTTTTAATCGATCGCTTATCAGAGCTTCACAGTTAGATGGGTGTGCAAGTGTGCGATTAAGCCACTGTACTGAGTTTCCGCGACTGCCGAGGTAAGGCCGAAAAGGCAAAGGTGAATTATGCAAGCAAAAAGCTAAAAGAATAAAAATGGAGTGAAAGCTTCAGTTGAGGGCAGTTTTAATAGATTTATCCTTCACATTAGGTGGTCAGACGCTGTTTTGCCTTACATATTCCAAAACCAATGTAACTTCCTGGGGCTTTCGGCCACAGTGAGATTCAAATTCAGTTTCCTTATCACTAAAAGGCCCAGACCTCTTAACGAGGCTTCAGGAATTCTAGTTTAATACGAAAATTTAAGTTTAAGAAATACTTAATATGAAGTCAAATTTTTTTTTAGTTTTTATCAATTTATGCATTGATACGCTATTGTACCCAATAGAACCGTTGTCTAAAAGAAAATAACAGGAAAGAAAACGAAGCTCAACAGACAGACATATAGCTTGTATGGCAAATGGTGCTGTGAGGAGTTTCCCCACTAGGTGGGGCTTTTGAGAAGAGTACCGCCGAAGTTTTTTATTCAGACTCTCCCGAGATTTGATTCTTACAAAACCCCCCTAACTCTTATGGCATGACTCAAACGAGGGCGGTGACCTCCCAGGCAGTCCCAGTTCTTCTGTCTGGGGGATCCCAGCTTCTTTTGTTGAATGTCTATCTGTAATAAAGATAGAGGCCATCAAGGGCGGAGCTTGTAGAAACAGGGTAAATATTTGTTTTCCCACAAGCTGAGAGGTTATCCAAGTCAACGTAACCTTCCCAGAGATTTTTAGATTTTTGGACCTCATGTTTTATATGATTAGTTGGAGCAATACATCCCAAAAAAAAAAAAAGTTAACTTAAAAATAAATAAATAAATTACTGTTCGTGTAGTATAAGGAAGTCAAAATGAATTTTCTTCCACACAGCCTTTTTATTTGTAAATAATAAAAATGAACTCTTTTTAATATAAAACATACACATCATTTGAGCCACATCTGTTATACAAACAAGAAATGTCGCAGTGAACACTTTTTTTCCGTTTCTATTGTCGTTTCAATGGAACACATAGATTGTAAACAATCAGCATCTTTATTCCATAATACTGAAAAAGTAAAAGAACCAGCCTGACTGGACAAGAAAAGTCAACTTTATTAAACGTGTTCACATGACATGAGTTGGAAGTTCAGTTAAAAGCACAGGGGGGGAGTTCTGACAACGGCTTTTTTTCCGACAGAAAGGAACCTGCTAGTCACGTTTGAGACTGGTTTCTAGGACGACGGCGACCAGGCCTTGAGGTGATTGTGGACCGGGACCCGCTCAGCGGTCCCAGGGGGCTGGACATCGACCCCCCCCCCCCTTGTCTTCCTTGGCCTGTTTGCAAGCCGCAGAGTAGCCTCAATATTACAATACGTGGCCATATACATACATACATACATACACACATATATACATATATATATGTGTGTGTGTGTGTGTGTTTATATATAATTATATTTAGTATATTTTATGTATAGTTATATTTTTTTTGTATAATTATGTTATAATTATACTCTATGTACTTTGATTGATTTTATACACATTTTCTACGTTAGTCCCAGCCCCACAGCAGTAAATCACGGTGTACACCAACATTTTTCTACAATAGTGGGCTCGGGTTTGCTCAGTACTACAGAACAGCAACGTTAACAAAGGGTAAAAAAAAAAAAAATAACATAAAAATAACAACAACATAAAAGCCATATTTAAAAAAAAAAGAAAAAAAAAAAACTTTTTTTAGGCATTCAGCAACAGAATGAAGAGCATGGTCTGGAGTTCAGCTGAGCCAAATGTCTGCATGTGTTATGAATGACTTCGGTTTCTCGGGTACCTCTTTATATTAAGTACGAGCAAACTGTACAAGTACATGCAACATACAAGCTGGCCTACAGTATGTGGAACTAACACACGTATCTATTTCAATTACTTTTTTTTTCGGTCTGTTTTTCGTTTTACAAAACAATGTGCATGCAGCTTGGGACAGTTCCAGGGTCATGCTGCCCCCAACCCAGCACCCCCCATCACAATCCTAGCGGGAGGAGTAGGTGGTCTGTCAGAGGGTGAGTAGTGGCGTCCTTGTCCCGGGCCGTCTGATTGGTCACTGTCACGTTTAGCGCAGAGTACGGGGTCGGGTGAGGCGGGTGTTCTGTCAACTTGGTTTTTGTTTCGTTTTTTTTCTCCCCAAGAGCAAAGGCAAGGAGGAAAATATGTGGGTGGGAAAAAAAGATAACTAATTTGGCATTTTTCTTCATTTTTTTCCCCTTTTTCTTTCAAAAAGTTACACTTTTTGCAGTAAAAAATTCAAGCTCTTGTGCTTGCATTGATCTCGAAATAATGTAAACTGAAGTCTGATTTAAAAAAATGTGCAGGGCTCCTCCCTAGAACAGTCAGTGAAACCATAGCAATTTTATCGCACTCTTGCTAAGTATGGACCGATTGGTACAACCCTGGCGGTATCTCATAATAGTGCACACTAAAGCCCCATTCGGTGGTCAGCCCCAGGGAGGGTAAAGTGCACGTCCATACACAAAGTAGTGATTTCTACTTTTTTTTTAACGATTCAGTGGAGAACATGACGTGCACGGCATCATTAGCAGAGAGAGATCGCTCCTGTTTTCTTTCTTTGCCCCCTCCTTCCTTCCCATGCGAACATTACAAAACGGTAACCCCCCCTCCTTTTCTAGTTTGAATGTTTGTCCCAGAAAGAAAAAAGAGAAGAAAAAAGAGCAGAGAGTGAAAGACTGATGGGCTTTTAAATGGAGAATCAAAACCAACCTCGGATCCACATTTTTCTGGGAACCAGGATGGGTGCTGCACAGCAAACCAAGCAGCTAGCAGTGCCACCCTTTAAAAACTGGACCTGTCTCAGCGGGTCTGATGGACATGCTGGACGGAGCATGGAGGAGGCCCTCAGTTTGGTCAATGCACTCTGCACTCTACTCCTCTCATTTAGGCTCTCTCTTCATGGCTGCTTACCATTTTTACGCCAGCCTGCTTAGCTTTGCCTAAGTGGTTTCTCCATTTCTATACAGCGTTTCCCCCGGTGCTTTGCACCAGCCCCGTTTGTTGGAAAACATTAAAGAAATCAGAGGGAAAAGCTGGAAAAACTTTAAGAAAAGAGGTAAGACCACTGACAAAAGAAGGAAGTGATTGTCTGGCTCCAACAAAGCTTTGATCGTGATTTACTATCTGCTTCTGATTGTTGTCCTGTCTTTCATTTTATCTAGCCATTTCTGCCCTCGCTCCCCGCTAGTTCACTAGGATCGGATCCCTGGAGGCCCTGATGAACTTTCAAGCGATGACTGGGAAGCCCGTCGGGTGAGGGAGGCTAGCGTGGGGTCCACCAGTGAAGATGGGGGGAACAGTTTGTACCAGCCAATCACTGTACTGGACAGGTCCAGCTCCTCCAGCAGGATCTGTGCCACGCCCATGAAGGACTTGTGGTCCATCCGCCCATAGTCTCCCCAGACGATTACCTGCAGGGAAAGACAAAACACACTAAATGGCCCTTGAAATGAGGAAGAAAAAAAAAAAAAAACATCAAACAAACCAAAAAAAAAAACAACAACGTGAGATTTAATGGATTCAGGATCTAGGGCAGACCAGCAACAGGAAACCTGTTCCCCACACTCACCTGTAGCACTTTACCCTGTGGGCTCTCCTCGAAAAGCAGTGCTTGCTGGTACAATGGATCAAGCGTTTTCCGTGCAATCTTTGTTTTCTTTTTGGCTACATATGCTCCATTATCCAATAAATAGACTTTGACATATGGAGCTGATGAGAAAACGATAAATAAATGTTAGTTTTCTACAAAATGGTCCCTGCCTGCCATGAGACTTGGAATTTCACATTAAAAATTGATGCAAAATATTACAGGCAGATGTTACAGGCAGAGCTTGTCTGTGGGTTTTTGGGTTAAATCATGCTGTATTTTCAAACTAAACAAACACAAACAGTCTATAGCTATTTATTCTGAAGTACCAACTGCGGGGTTGCCTTTTACCATTTTCTTTTAGCTGAATGAGCCCAGGAAGTCATGATATAACATTATATTAAGCCCAGTTTGCTTAACACAGTAAAATAAACACATTTACAAAAGCGAGATCTAATATTTAAATCCGAACAGCTGATAAAAAAATTAAAGCAATCAAAAACATATAACCTAGTACCTGTATCAAGGCACAAAATAACTATTACACTTTAATTACGCAAAGTATACAACGTGTTTCAATTATGATCATAGGGATCATAGGGAAAAAATAAGGCAAGTATATACTGATGTGATTATTATGTTTCTGGCCTTACCAGGGAGCGATTTGGACCCTGGCTTTTGGGTGAGGCCACGTGCTCTGATCACCTCTACCTCCAGTTGCCCCTTCTTGTCCATCATGCCGATTTGAATATCACCTGGGCAAAACACGTTGTACAGCAGAGTCAGCACACACTCAGTTGTGGCTTCAACAAGTGGAAGGTCTGGCGCCCACCGGTTTGCTAACTCAGCCTCCCAGACACAACAGCTGACATCAGAGGAATGGCGGAATGACCCGCCGTGCTATAAAAGCCTCTCAGCCGCGTCGATCGCTAACGAGACATG
Organism: Hiodon alosoides; assembly: GCA_025775065.1. Classification (NCBI taxonomy): domain Eukaryota; kingdom Metazoa; phylum Chordata; class Actinopteri; order Hiodontiformes; family Hiodontidae; genus Hiodon; species Hiodon alosoides. Next base: position 6,090 of record JAOYSI010001415.1, on the reverse strand, counting down.
ATCAGCTAAAGCAGACTTGTTACTCTGTATGCGTCATGTTCGTATTCATTATTTCTAATGTTAACCTGAACTGTGTTTGGACCTTGGACTGTCTGAGAACATGATCTTTGTACTAAAATATGGAGGTCTACTTAAGTTTGGTAATTAAACCAGCAGTGATTTCTGCTTTATTTTCCAGGCTATCTCTCTCGTTGTATTTTTTTTTTAATTCTGAAAGCTAAATAAATTAAAAAAAAACAATAATATAGCAGTCAGGCAATGCCCGGAGTCGTGAGACGGCGAGAGGAAAGTGGCTTGTGGGATGTGAGCTGGACGAGAAAGGTGAAACAAGCTAGCTGACAGTGCAAAGAGCGGCGAAGAAGCAACAGATTACTCACCGATAGCGGGCGTGGCCAGGGTCTGCCTGCCCACCAGCTGCGCAGGGCCCAGACCGTCCAGGAAGTCGCTGAACTGGCTGTCAGCACCCAGGCGCACCCCTGAGAAGATCAGACTGGACCAACGGTACTCAGAATTACACTCAGATCAAAAGGGAAACATCTGATACAGCACGGGTTCCCTTCTTTCCAGATCACCGGTCGTACGTTTGCCTACACAAGCAGGTGATAGTTTTTTCTGTTTGTTTTTATTCCAACATCAAAATCATAGATAGCCATCTCTCGAAAACCTTCATAACTAACTGACACGCAGCCAAAGCGGCACCCAACGTCTCAGTCTTGGATGGTGAGCTCCCCCTGAAGCCAAAACCCAGTTTCTGTGACCTAATCCCTTTTGGAATTTCTGACGGAGATGCCAGCCATTGTCATGACTGGACATGGAAGTATTTAAGAGCCCCTTTTCCTCATTAATAAACGGCTAATGATGCGAAAAACTTCTGCAGCCTCATCTGCTTTGCCATATATCATTAACAGTGAGCCCAGCCCGTGTGACGTCGGGGCTGTCAGATTTCTGCAGCGGTCTAATTAAGGATACTTGGACTATTTCTGGACAGGCACAGAGCGAGTCGGGCTCCTTGACAGAAATGATGAAGGATGTTATAATTATAAGAGAGGAGGGAAGGTGATCTGGGAGTCACAGGAGAACAAGCTAAGGGTATGATACCTGTTAAAAAGGCCACAATGATGTAAGGATGTTGCTTGTTTTTATAAAATTACTTTGGTGTATCAAAAATCATCTTCGCTTTCATGCATATACTCATTGACTATATCTCTTATTCTCTTCCTCCTTGTTTGGCAGAGAACAATCTTCAACAGACAACAAAAATGGTTTGGAATTAAATGGTTTTGTAAATGTATTGTTTATTCAGTATATGACTGGTATGTAAGCCAAGATTAATTTCCCTAAGTGTTTTTTTTTCCCATGCAGCAGAAAACTTTATTGATCTTCATATAATAAAAAGCTTTTTTATGATTATCTTTATTATCAAATTGGATAAGAAAATGAATTCTCTACCTAATATTAAGACAGTAATTATATAAATGTTCACAGTGTAGACTTCTGACTAATACTGCCCTCATGTCATTAAAAAATTATCTTCCAGTGGCTCTGAATTTTGTTTCTCATATACAGTATGTATCAAGTAAAGGGAACCAGTAATTAACCATACTCAATTAATTAAAGGCCTCCGAGTTCAAACTTGCTATTCCTCTGGACAGCGAGTGACTGCGCAATGCCCAGCGGGAGTTTGAATGACTCCTTACTTTCCATTCCAACCTCATGTCCTCTTTGAATAGCTAGTGCACGTGTACGTGCACGCTCACATACGGCGAGGTGCAGTGAAGCGGGCGCGGGCGCGGTACTGACTTCCCCTCGGAGCTGTAGCTGTTCATGCTGCCGTTGGCGGACTCGCGGCTGGCCTGGCGCGCCACGGCGTTGCGCGGGTACTCCACCGCCATGCCCGTCTCCTGGCTTCGCTGGATCTGGCTCTTCGACTTCTTGTTGGCAGCCTCTGAAACCGAGTGCAGACAGGGCTCGTGGTCAGTCTCACTGTGTCACAGGCTCAGACGAAGGCCTTTATAAAATACGCCACTGGAGCCCAGGTGGTCAGTGTGGATAGGGAGGAGGCGGTGAGTCCCCGAGGGACGGAACCATTGGCTCCTGTCATGTATCTCATTCAGCCTGTCAGGATGGCAAAAGGAAACGATGATCCAGAGTGGTGCAGACTGAGCTTGCAGGGGGAGTGTGGCACGGGCAGGGCGGGGGGCAGAGAGACGAGGACGGAGGGTTAAACTGTGGTCCCATGCCCCCCCCCCCCCCACCCCCCCCGCTCACTCTAAGACTCCATGGCACGCCTACCATTGTAGACTCTACAAAACTACCCACAATGCATTGTCCAGTGCCCCTCCAAGTCTCCTTCTACTTTCATCACGTCACAAACTTGAACAGCTGCTCCAAAAAACGTGATTAATTTCCACTCAACGCCAGGCTTTACCAGCCTCTGGCTTTTTAAAATACTACCTGTGGGTGTGTTGAAGAAACAAGCCAACAACCTCTTCTTAAAATCCATTCATTTAGATACGAATAAGCTGAGCTTGGAAAGACTTTTAAAGGATACAGGGTTTTGCTTCAAAGGCTTATATCTGATGGGAGGTCAGGGTAGGTCTCTGCCAGAAATAAGCCTCTTGTCTTTTGTGTCCTGTCTTTCTGTGGTGGCTGTTAAGAGCCCCAGAGGGCAATCTCAAAGGGACTGCACTCATATTATTGCACTCTTTGGGGGAGCAGGCAGGGCAATATAATAGATACAACGTGACAGGTGACTAGATCACGCCTCACTCAATGCCTAACCTCTTCATTTTAACGTGCAAGAACAGTGCATCTTAGAACACATACATAGAAGTCTCTACCAGGATAACAGTAGCCAAGAACTTTGCAATAGCTCTCTTTCCTTCAATACTGTTCCATAATATGAAAACATATGCTAATTAATAAGTATGGAAAGTGTGCTCATGTGTCTGAAGTTAATTAATTTCTGTTATCTTTAAACGTCTCTTCCTTATTCTGAAATGCCTGCTGAGTCATTACCACTCAGGTTCCCCTATCCAGAAGTGAGACAATATTTAGAATTAGAATAGTATTAGTATAGAATTGATATAAATCTGTAAGAGGGCATTTTAAAGAAATTTACCTTTCCTATCATTACTACTGCACATTTTATTTTAGTTTAACCAAACCAGGGTTTGTTTTTCTAAGGAAAGAAAAACATAAATAGGAAACATTTTCTATAAGACGAGACGAGCGTGCTTCGTGATGACCTAGACAACAAGCATCTCTCTGCTTAGACTTTCACTTTGCCTCCATTTCGGAAACACCTGCAGTTTCAGAAACATCTGCATCACTAGTTGTTTACCAGAACGGCTTAAAGCAAATGATTCGTCGACTGACGGGTTTCTCGACTTGAAGTCACACATTCATTGGCCAGCCTGTGCCAGGGTCATCTCGTTACTGAATTGCTGGCGACCAGTCACACAAACGCCACAGAGACCGCAAACATCTCGACAATTGTGCCAATCAGCGACGCATCGTGAAGCAACGCTGTGCTCACATTGCACGAGACCTGCGGCGACGACGTAGCGCGATAGCACCTCGGTAATCTCGACTCGCAGATGAGAGCGGCTTGGTAATCTGGGATCGGCACTTTCTGCGCTGGGAGAGGCCGGGCTCGAGCTCCACATTCCTCATCCGTTTTAGAGATTGAAGTGTCAAACGGAGCATTTTACTGGGTCAGGAAGAAAAATGCGCGCTCCAAATAGGGTCGGTGACGTACAGAATCAGAGAGCTGTGCAAATCGAGGGACCGGCCGTGGCATTAAACCTTATGGGGGTGCTTGGGGGCTGGCAGGGGTGGTGGCTGGGTCATAATGTGAAAGCTTCTATGCCCCAGAAAGATCCAAAAGCCCCTCCTTTTTACAGGAATATCGTTTTGAGATAAAAGACCACAAAAAGTTGGACACAGCGAGGGTCGTAAAATACATAATTTAGCATTTCATACCATATGATTTATTAAAAATGTTATGCTTCGTTGCATTCCAAAGCAATTTACAGTATCTGAGTTTTTTCGTAAAGGACTATTTTTTAAAGAGACAGAATACATTGGAGTGATGGACATTGGGGTAAACATACTGACACATACTGACGGTTTTTTAATAAATACCACCATAGCATTTGCCCTTAAGAAACAAGTTTGCTGACGTAAACGCAACGATGGCTTAATTTAATCAAAGTGCTATTCGCAATGACGTCTTAATCATGAACAAGCGTAATGCAATAGCCTCACTGTTTGCAAGCCGGGAGAAAATTGGAGTAACCGCTTACCTTTAGGTTGCCACTTCATCTGTGTCTTAAGTGCCCCTCCACCCAGAACTACTGACTCCTTTGCACCCGCTCCATCTACCCGTCTCCCTTGTGAAACCTGTCCCTTTAGGCTGCGGCACTCTGATGGGCTTCTGTGCGCAGCACAAAGAGAGGAGCTTTCACGCCCGCTGCGCTAATGGCGAGGCCGCAGTTGTCTGGCCGCTCGCGCTACAGAGAGCCCAACAGACGGAAAGTCGCCGCGCGTCAGCGAGGCACGCACGGGGGTCAGCCGCGGCCGTGGGTGGAAAGGCCACAGGCTCAGACTGTTCTGACTGAGGATGCCGTGATGAACTGCACAAAAGCAACTTCAAGACCGATTTTCTGCACGATATGCACGTGCTTGTGCTAGGTAGCATCAAGCTACACGGTTACACCAGCATACGAGAATAATACAAATAAATAATGCAATCGGTGGTGCACTATAAGCCTTGGAGGAACATATATGGAGGAACAACGTGTATAACGAAGTTTACAATTATTTTTACCATTAAAATTCCCAGTATTTATGGGATAGTGTTAACCCAATCTGTTAATGCAGATTAAGAAAGATTAAGGTATAATACAGATTGAGAAAAACTTTTTCACTGTAACACTAGTAAGTAAATCCGACAAGGCCTACCGGGGGTCACATTGGCAGTCTGGGTGTAAATTGCGCTGAGGCTTTCCAGTGGGCAGAGGCCTGGCTCTGGGATGGGCGCAGGGGCGGGGGCAACTCACCCGTCTGGCTGAGCTGCGAGGTGCTCCGGCTGCGGCGGGAGCCCACGATGGCCACCACCCGGGCGCTCAGGCTGGAGCGCCGCTTCTTGCCCCCGGAGCCCAGGGAGCCCAGCGCCGTGTCGGACTGGCTGCCGTCGGTGCGCTCGTGGGTGTAGATCTCCCCGCTTACGCTGGTGCTCTTCAGCATGCTCCGGCCCGACGGGCGCATCTGGCGGCTGTGGGGTTGGGGCGGGGTGAGAAGGACTGGCTTAATTAGCAGCCAGCCGATTTGTCCCGTGACCGGCGCGTGGAGTGAAAAGGGCCATCCGTGTCGTTAACGTGCTGATGCATCGCACAGCCACAAAATGTCCACAGTTAGCACACAATCGACTTTATTATTGCAAAGTGGCCACAAAGCATGGGAAACTGTAATCTGAAGGCTTTACATACTCCCAGGGAAACCTCCATGTTATGTCCCGAGATCCGATTGATTCCATTATTCCACAATCTACTGCTTCTCTTAACAGAATCAAACAGTATATTATGAAGAAATTAACAAAAGCTCCTGACTTGCTCAACTCAGGTTTTCTCATTCACAAGGTAATGAGGAAAACTATGATACGGAATGCAAAATACATGGTGATATAGCACACAGACAACTCATGCAACTCAACACATGCAACTCAATATCTCAAAACAACAACAACAAAAAACATGACCGTATCTGACTGAAATCTTAGTCCAATACATCCATGTTAAACATAAGTTGTCTAAATAACCAAGAACTGCAAGATAACCATTAGACAATTCTTTTTCTGGGACAGCGAACACTCACCAACGGTTAATTGTTTTTTCCTGTCCAAACCATCCACTGCAGTTTAAAAAAAAAGACCAAAGATGGTTTGATGGGCTTCAAGGGGTACCTCAGCAGAGACAGTTCCAGCTAACTCAGTGAGCTTTTCCCAGCATCAGCCCCCTCTCTCTCTCTCTCTCTCTCTCTCTCTCTCTCTCTCTCTCTCTCTCTCTCTCTCTCTCTCTCTCTCTCTCT
>JAOYSI010001414.1:0-10175 GCA_025775065.1 Hiodon alosoides | reverse complement strand
GTATGAGATGCGTGTATCTATGCAGCAGACAGTATGAGATGCGTGTATCTATGCAGCAGACAGTATGAGATGCGTGTATCAATGCAGCAGACAGTATGAGATGCGTGTATCTATGCAGCAGACAGTATGAGATGCGTGTATCTATGCAGCAGACAGTATGAGATGCGTGTTCTCACCCATTTGTGAGCATTCTGGTCTAGAGGCGCCTTGTTTGCTGTGGTCCACACTGTGTTGTTGTGAACAAGTCGACGGCATCTCACAGGAACGACCTGCATAAATACAATTCTCTTAGGGTAAGAAACGCAGTGATACCGCCTGATACCCATTTTTCCACCCAACTGTCTAATGCCACTGAATACTGCCCATCAGAAATGCAAAAAAGCCCTTAAACCAGGGTTGTTTTGACAGTTCTAACAATGTGTGCCAGCATACATTGAAAATCTCTTGGCACCAAATTATTTTAAATGCCATTTAAAGTATTGAAGAAAAAAAAAAAAACACTGAAGACCATAGAAAATCCCTTAGCCATTCTTGAACATAGTGCGCAGTAAAACAGTTGCGTATCTGTCCTGTTGTACAGCGCATGGAGCATAAGAGAATAAGAGTCTTTTTCCATCGATTTCCACAATGTGATCAAGTTACATTTATCTGACATGATATGTTTCATATAAAATATGCCAGTTTATTTACATACGTATTTGTTTTCTTTAATGACCAAGGACAACCGAGAAGACAATATAACAATAAAGCTGAAAGTCTATCAAAGATCCTCCGTTCGTTTTCCATGGAGAGATGGACTGCTCAAATTCCCCATCAGAACATCCCGTCCCATCATAATATGGCAATATTAAGCTTTTATTATGGAAGGTAGCTGAGGCGCAGAGGGCCAAAAGTACTTCAACTTCAAAGTATTGCTTACATTAGACATTGCTCTAGAAACAATGATAATAAGTTAATGTTCATGCTGTACTGCTTTTATAAGTGTGGAACGTTCTTGACTTCCTAGGGACATTACAAAACCATCAGGCCACGTTAGAAAAAGCTGCCTAGGGTGGATCGGGTTGCAAGCATTTTTCAGTGTAGTGGGGCCTTAAAGGAGACTGGATCGTAATGCAAATGGATTTCACTTTGCTGTCGCGAGGACGCCGCGGACCCAGACTGTGTAGGAACAAAATAAGAAACGATGCCAGTTGGCCAATTGGAGACGCGGTAGTGAGCATCCGCGCAAGCCTCAAAATGACCAATCTGTGTTAACGGAAACTAAGCCAGGCAGGATGTGGAGTAGCAGTGAAAGCACTTTCGCTGAATACTGAAATATTAGGGTTTCTCTGTGGGATGCACTGAGGCGAACAGGGCCAGAGTAACAGAATGCACTGCAGCTATACCTTACTTTTCACATTGCTGTCGAAGCAGTTATAATGGGCCAATTTGCGTGCACCTCTATGGTGAATATCTTCTGTCCTTCAGTGTAGGGGACGCGATGCCATTGAAAGGCCACGCAACGCAAAGCAATCTGGCTTCAGTATGGAGTTGTGGTTAGGACCCAGATGAGATCGTTAATTGTTATCAGAACAAGATTTGAATGCTGCATCGCACACTTCCTCAGGGATGACCGTACATTGAAGCTCGGCCTGCACCTTACACTTATTTATTTATTTTATTTTTATTTATTTGCACTTTTTTATATTGCTCTGGATAAGAATGTCTGCAACAGTATCAAATGTAAATCTAAGAAGTAATCTATGGTTTATTTGTTTTCTATAAATAAAATTTGCATCTAAACTGCCCAAATAAGAAATCTAAATTGCCTGTACTTAAACATAGCAGCAGGTGGGTATAGTGATTACTGCACTGGGCTTTTGACCCCAGCATAATATATGTTGTACCATTGAGCAAGGAGAATCAGCTCAACTCCATTGGTAAGAATAATAAATAAGACAAATAAATAAAATGCATTGAAAATCGCCAAGGATACTGGAGTCTGCCACGTAAATAAATAATAACAATGAGTCAATCCCACTGTAGTACTGAAGAATCTGAGATGGTCTGCAGATATGCTTAGCAGTTTTTAAATTGTTGAAACAGCTAAATACAATACTGCTACAATTTTTCTGCAGTGTGAAAATGCATGTTGTTTACCTGTGCAATAAATATCTCGTCGTAACCTGGCTCTGATAAACTGACTATGACGAGTAAACAAATTATTCCCCATGACCTTTCTTTGTAGAGGTGCAACGTGCCAACCCCCCGCAATAACAATATTATGTGAACACTGTATATCAAAATAGCTCTGCATAAAGACTTTAACAGTCTGAAAACACTGTGAAAAAGGTTATAAATCTCCAGAAATTTACGTAAACCCAAATTTGTACTTTTACTATCAAAAAAACTTCAGTCCCTTGCAGTTGTGGAATTTAATATTCTATAAACAATGACATAAAATATTGTACCCACATGTTTTATAAAAAATGAAGTCATTACCTCCAATGAGGTTTAAAATAGAAACTGACGCATGGAAAACTCGATACGGTCACCTACGCATTGGCGCGTGCAGGGCCACATGTTCCTGGAAGGGGTTGAAGTACTTGTACTGCTTTCCACAGAAGTCACAGACGTAGCTCCCAGTTTCTGTAAGACACACAAAACATGTTTTGTCTTTTGGACATGCAGTTACAATGATTAATGTAACCAACAGAATAAAATAATTTGGGCCACTTGATGATTTGTAAATACAGAATCTTACTTCTATTTGGCCTCTCATAGCTTCAGATATTACTTTATCCCTAGAACAACAACCCGCTGCCACTAATGCTAATGCATTTCCACCATTTAACAGCAGAGTAATGCTGTTCTCAGCTTCTTTCATCCCAAAACCAACACCACCCGTCTCCATTTCCATCGAAACAGTCAGCAATGCTCCAAGCATGGCTCTGCCGCGTTCCACCCATCAGCATCGAGCCTTTTTGAGTGTCAACGTTCTCACTTGGTCCAATTTTTTGGAAGGGCTCCACCTGCTCCTCTTCTTTTGGATCATCCCCTGGTGCGACGACCTGCTCGTAGGGGTCTGCAGGGAAGAGGCAAAACAGAGAAGATTGTCCTCACGCTGGGCTCTGTGAAACAGGCTGATTCACTAAGCAGAGGGAAGATGGAGTGCGCACCATCGACAGCGTGGAGATCACGGTGTTCCTGGAAGCAGCTGTAGTACTTGTACTTCTTGCCGCAGATGTCACATGTGTAGCGGAAGTTGTCTGTAGTAGGAAGGAAACATATGGCGATGATGGAGTGCTGTCTGTTGTTTAAATCTGTTCAAATAGCACCTACAAAAGACATCTAACATCAAATATTTTTGGCAACAGCCATTTTTAGAAAGAGAATGAGCCCGAGCTTCACTGATAAATTAAATAAATTAATATGTCAATGACGAAAAAATAGGGTCTTAATACGATAACATTAGCCAAAACAGCTAAAATAATGTGGATTCACCATTAATTCAATAACTGTAAATGATACTTGAATACACATGAACACTTAAATCACTTAGGACTAAATAAAATACATACTTATCAAGTGTAAAAACTTGTGAGTTTTCACAAGCAGCGTTTCCAGAGTAATACATAAAAACTGCTAAAATAATAAGTAAAATGTCATAGTAAAGATCCAGGAGGTAATCTTTCAATAACATTTTGTGAAATAAACATATCGAGATTTACTAAAGTAAACATCCTGTGGATGAGAAATGGAAAATCAGGAACATTGATACAGGTAAATTAAAACAAACTAATTGTGCTGCGAGAACAGCCTTTAAATTATTCATGTTTTTTATTTGTTTTTTTGTTAGTTTTTTCCCCAAGTAAGAAGAGAAATAATAATCATTCTGCATTGTATTTTTTAAATTAAAAATTAATTACTCTGCAATTTATTGCAAAACAAATCAAAACATTACACAACCTGCATTGTGGCACAGATATACATTATTAACGTTTGTGCCTACAGGGAATTCTAAAAATGACAGCAGTTTTGTTTGGCAGGAATAATAGCAAAACCAAACCGTCATTAAAAAGTTTTATCTAAAAGCATAGTTTTCATAATGACAAATGGAAGAACAGATTGTGGTTAACTTTAACTTACAGGCAGCCTTTTTATAGTAATTTAGACTAACCCCCCTTGTAATCCAATTAAGTGTGCCCTGCTCATATTCGGTATATTCGAGTATAGAGACGTTACTCCTACGCCAAGTTCCAAGTCCGTTGCTGTATCTGTTCCCTTTTTTCACTTTACCATACTTTTTCCGCTAGTGTCCAGGTTCAACAGTGAAAGGATATTTAAATATATGAAATACATAAAGTATGTACTACTCCACTTTCCCAAATTTTGGTTTTCGATATAGCTTTGCTTATCAGGAAACAATATCGCCTCATTTTGAAAAACCTGATGACAGCAACTGGCATGCCTTATGTAACGTACCATTGCGTTTTATTTAATCGCCAAATCTCTGACCACACAAATGGACTAAGCAATACTGCAATATGCCAATCCGAGTCACATCGGAGTCACCCCTCTATCACACTGTGGGCTACAAAGCATCAACCACAGGAGAGTCATGTCCCTCTCTGCAGCACTGCCAGCCTGAAGGCAACGGGAGACACAGTTCAGCGATGAGCCAGGAGTCTCACAATCGGCTCATAGGGATCAGTCTATACTCGGGGTGAGCCCCTTTACAGACTGAGTCACCTGGGAGGCCTGGTGTTCATGTTAATCATTTCACCACTGCTACAAGAACAGAATAGTATGGTCTCACTTACAGCAATGCCAACAGTGACATCCATAAACCATGTCAGAAAAACCCCCCAGAAATTTAAAGGATGGGCATCAGCAGCTAAAATGTGCACACATACACAATTGCATCCATGAATACTCATAATAATACTCACTGCTGAGTGTCTGGGTTCCGCCCTCCCTGGAATCACTCTCGGATTCTGATTTCACAAAAGCAACAAGAACATGCAAGTACATCAATACATACGTAATATACAAATAATAATGGCAGAAATCTAATTCCACGAACTTCCCGGTGAAGGTTCTTTTTACCCTGCTAAACTTGTTCTCCTGTCCAAAGAACCACAATTCATGTTGTTGATTTACTTATTGGGGGGAGGGGTGGAGTAATGGTTCAGAATGGTACCTCTGTGAGCTCGGACATGTGTCTGAAAGCAGTTGTAGTACTTGTATTTCTTCCCGCATATTCCACAAGAGTAGGAGCCTGCGAGGAGCAGACAGGACATTCAAATGAAAAATGGCAATGTCTACCCATCATGCACTGCAGCTCGCTTTTTTGCCAACTGTGCATTTTATTCGTATTGGCACACGGGTCATATTGGTGCATGGGTCATGTTGTCAATTTAGTCTGGTCTCTTCCCTAGTTATAACACCCTGTCCTCTTATTAAACAAAAACATACCAGTCAGATAAAGACAAACTGGTAAAAGGATTAAATGATTAGACTGCAGAACGGCACTTGAAAACCAGCACCGCAATCTCGGCTCTATTGACTGAAAACAACACAGCTATTCCACTTGGTAAAATTCCTTTCACTCAAAGCAGTCGCGCTCTTAAATGGCTCTTAAATATAATGTATTTGCAATTTCATGAGGAACACCTGGTATAAACTTGTACTTGCAAAATGTTATTCAGTAATATGATAATTTACATCCGCTCAGAAAGAACAGAAAGTTCCTCCCACCCACAGTTTGCCGATTTATAACTCTACCCATCCACCAAGAGAAAAGGTGAACTTGTTCTCCAAAGAAACAGGTCAATTGTGAAACTTGTGAACTTCAGGCGTTCTGTTTTTTGTGCAAAGGACTGAGAAAGATAACGGCCAAGTGTCCGTGTAACGTAGAGGATGCATGTACCCAGTGTCTGAGTGTTACGAGATGACCCCCCGATGACCACGCAGATTTCAGCAGGGAGGTTGTCCTTGCCCCCTTTGCTGCCATTGCTGGGGGCGGCCGCCTCCGGCTTCTTCTTCACCGCTGGCGGGGAAGAGCCCAGAGGGTCATTGTCCCTGGACCCCGGCGTGGGGGCATTCGCGCGGCTCCCAGCATCACTCTGCTCCTCTCCTGGATTGGTCTCTTCCTGAGCACTCATTATCCCCGTTTTGGTCTGCCAGCACGCCTGCAGCAGAGCGCACACAGCGGAAACACAAAAGTTAACAGTCTCAACAGAAAATGAGACTCAAACAGCGTAAAATGTTATTATTATGCGATCCCATCAGTGAAATGCTAAATCGTATAGTTTGGGTCCATTTTTATTACATATCAATATACAACAGTATACTAGCATTTATTGCACGGATTCTGTCTAAAACATACACGTTTTATTTTGTATGTCCCTTGCCTTCACAGTAATCCAAGGAGTGTTTTTAACAAAATAAATAAATAAAAATGTAATCGATACAGTTTCTCATACAAACATAAAAATAGACAGGCTATACATATATGAAAGGAAACATCTATTTGGCAGGTCTTTTATAAAAGAGTTTTTCAATTGAAAATTGAAATGCATTGATGAACTGCTGTTCCTCCTTGATCTTGCTCCCGTTCCAGGACACAAACAAAAACATTTACATCAGATTGTTTTCATTTTAGGATTACACAACTGCAATCTCTTTCTCCAAAAGGTCATTGTTGTCAGCTTACTCCAACTGATTTAAATGGATACAATCAATAGGAGTTTGGCTGCATTACACAATATTAGGCTTCTCTGCCACTTAGTATACAGCAGGAGCGTAGGAGTATTTAGAAATATGTATTTGGAAATATGTTTTATTTAGTTTCATTTGAGTGAAAGCTAAAGGTTTATATGATATCCAGTATTTAAAATGATTAAAAACCCTACTGGAAAACAAATGAATGAATCTAGCCATATTCCACATTATGAGTTTTGTTAACTTGGTTGATTCAAACTGACGGCCTGGATCCATTTGATGAACACATTCAACACCGAGTATGTAATCAGCTTAAAGTTTTGCGATGGTCTGATACAAGTCCGAGGCAACTTCACAAGGTCCTTGCGTGAAGTTAGGTTCACAATTACCGCAGTAGATTGCTTCTATCCGCCACCACAGAAATGAAATGCATGTTCAGAGATGATACTATAGCAGGTGAAATCCTCCTAAAACAGCCGCATGGGCGATACCTGGCTTGTTTTTGGAGGTGATGTTGTTAAGATGCTAATGAAGTAGCAGTAGGCTTCCTTTCTTGTCACTCTCAGGGCTGCCCTTGGTACATGCCTTGGTACATGGAGGCCCATCTGTGCTTCTAACTGGCAAAACACATGACTGAGAATATTAAAATGAAATCTGTTGCAAGTACTGTTGTTCTTATATTCACAGTTAATTAAATGTATAAACCTTCGGTGATATTGAAGATTGAATCATTTCACCATTTCTGCAAAGCAGCTAAACACCTAAATTGCTAAGAGCCTCAAACATAAATTAACATGTCCTTGTGCCCTGGATCATTTGGTTAACAAGAAAACTGCTAATGTTTTCAAAAGGGAAAGTATCGGATAGGAACTTTCCCGTAAGATAAAGGGCGTGCAATAAATAAAGCCAGGTAAGAGCTTCAAACATTGCTGCAGATCAACATCCACGCTCAGTTAGATCGGAGGACTAACATTTCATTAAAAGAGCTCCTGATACAGGAATGACATTAACAGAGGTAACAACCCCAAGAAAGCCGCATGAATAAATAATAAAACAAACCATCAATCGGACCATTTGGATGCAATTACAACATAGGGATTTTTTAAAGCTTGCTGGAACAAAACCAGGTCAGCCCAATGCAATGCAGAAAATACCTTCAGCAGCAATGGGATCATTACCCATTTAGGCCCATGTAGCGCACAAAGTACCACAAATAGCATATAGCTGTTTGCACACAACTTGAGAAAAAAAGCACTGTGTTAAGCAGAGAACCACTTTGCTTCAGACTACACTGCTTTGCTGCAGTGACAGCCACTACAGGAAAGGTGTTAACTACAGAACACAGAAAGACTGAGCAGGTTTCCTATCGAAACATGACCAAGACCCATTCAAAGAGAGAATACCCCAATCACCAAGTGTTTTCAGTCTCTGCTCTTTTAAGTTCCACTTTATCATTTTTCATTGCAGAGGCTCTCCATATTAAATGTACCATTCATGGGATATGTTGTTTACAGGTAGCGATATTTGCCATTTTAACGTGGGTGATTTAGGTACAACTTGAGATGGAAGAGGCTGGCAGTTTAATTGTCTGCTACCTAAATAACACCAAAGTGCAGCGAAATTTATATTTATGTCCAAAATATTTTTCAGCTCGCCCATGACAAATTTATCATCATTGATGTCCGCGATGCCATTGCAGCGCAATTAATAGAATGGACATAAATGCCAGATTGTCAGTAAAACGAAAGAAATTACAGAAATGTATGCATAAAAATACTTTACAGCTGTTACAGGCAGAGCTGTGTCAGTTACTGAAGAGTGAAAAATTAGGCTATTCACTTCAACTGCAGAGGAATTTATCAAATCCACGACCCAGAATACATCAAATACTGTTTTCAAAGCATGTTGAAATTAAATAATAAACAAATAAAAGCAAACCAATTAGGGCCAGTCAGACTGAACTGGTAGCAGGGTTTAAGGAAAAACGCAATAACCAATAGGTTTAAATAAATAAACAAATGCCATTGCCAGAAATAAGAAAAACTTACCAATGAGGGAGATCTGCTGGCAGCAACTAGATATAGTAAATAATATGCATCCAAAGCTTGTTTCCATGGAGACGGTATTCTGTTTTTGACATTTGAGTTAATAGATTGCTCCAGCTGTAAGTCACCCTCCCTACTTTCCCCACAAATAACAAAACTGCTACAGAATCATTTTGGTTGGTTAACTATGATGCAAAACCAAAATAGTGTTCATTTATTCAAGTCAACTGTGCACCAAATAACAAATCCTAAAACTGTAGCAATTAGTAGAGAACAATCTTAAGAATGTTATTTGATTTTTTGCATAGCCTAACCTCTTCCCTTTCCTTCTTACCTCCAAATAAACATCTTAAAACAAAAATAATGTATACAAGCAAAAACCATATTCAACATAGAATATATCAAATAAATATACAGTTTGGTTTGATAACAAAAATTCTAACAAAAACTGTGATGCAAACAAAATTGTTTCAATTTATATGTTAATGTTCTAAACTTATGATTCGTGCACTGATTTGATATTCCAAGGACAGACAACGGCCTGTGAAAATAAATCATGCAAGAAAAGTTTAAAATAAGAATTCAGGCTGGTGCCGTGACACTTTCATATGGTGCAAGATAAAAAATAAATAAATAAATAAAAATTGCACAGCAGACTGAGGAAGGAACAATCAATTCCCATTTTTAAAAATCCATTTAAAAATCTACAGGAACATCCTTTTACATTAAACAAATGCCAATTAAAATTTACACTGCATATTTCATTCTTTTAGTGAAATAACCTTTAATGCCCATCAATGGACACAAAATGTGCATAAACTGCTTTCTCTATGCTCAGTGTATGTCTATTAACTGTTCAAAATCAAGACCCATTATTATAATATCAAAGAAAATGCTCTTTTCAGCACATTTCACCTGAAATTTTAATGGACTAAAATTAACCATCCCGGAGTAACCCACCAAAACTGTCCTATCAAAGGGCTGGCACTCTTTATGTGGATTCCATACAAATAAAGTAAATTAGTAACATTACCCTGTTGAGGAACGCGTTATTGGAATAGTGACGGACAAGATATGGTAATATGCAATTCTTTGTGCATTTTCAACGGTGGATATGCAAACCTGTACGAACGCTTCCAGCCCCAGCAAGTCTACATTCCACAGATCCAGCTGTAAAAATGGATAAACCTTAGAATCATACCCAATGTTAAGACACGCACGCAAGTAGCCCTGGATTAGAGCTGCAGATAAATAAAATAATTTACCCTGCAGACATCAGATTGATAAATACGGCTTCTATGCTGCATTAAAAAAAAAAAAAAAAAAAAAAAAAAAAAAAAAAAAATATAAATATAAAAATAAAAAAAAAAAAAAAAAAAAAAAAAAAAAAAAAAAAAAAAAAAAAAAAAAAAAAAAAAAAAAAAA
>JAOYSI010001413.1:0-17133 GCA_025775065.1 Hiodon alosoides | reverse complement strand
GACACTAATTGCAATTTTAAAAGCCACAGGTGTGGGAAATTAACCTTTAATTGCCATTTGAACCTGTGTGTGTCACCCTGTGTGTCCGTAACAAGGCCAAACATTCAAGGGTATGTAAACTTTTGATCAGGGCCATTTGGGTGATTTCTTTTCTCATTATGACTTTAAAAAGAGTCAAACAACTATGTGAAAATAAATGACTTCATATGATCACTATCCTTAAAAAAAAAAAACATGATCAGTCATATTTTCAAAATCAATGCCAAACTTTCACTATTTCTGCCAGGGTATGCAAACTTATATATATATATATACTACATATGTATATATATATTTTAAATATACATTTTAATATAAATTTATTGCTGTTTTCTGAATTGGTGCTCTCCAAGACCATTTAGTTGAGAAAGTAAATATCTAATTTTTATTAGGCCAATGATACTATCATTTCTCAGTAAAAATATATGCTTACTTATATAAAATATAATTTGTTAACAGTTTTGAAAACCTTCAAATTTGTCACCACATTTATTGACACTTTGCCAGTAGTGTCTCTGTAACTCTCAATGATAGAATGGCAATATTTTAGATAATATTTAGAAATGATAAAAAATTGTAACCTGATAATCTGATAGCCAATTTAGCAAATGTTGAATGATTGAACTGATGAAATTCAAATTTCAAAACAATTTTGTTTTATGCACTTGTGATCATGTTAGGTATAATCGAAAACATTTTGCACACCTATTTTATGTTAATATAATAAAGACCAGTAGCTTTCTGATTAACAGTGTTTTCCTTTTTTTCCAGAGGGTCCTCCTCTTCCATGTGCCTTAGTGCAAATTCAAGGAGGACAGCAGCCATGTTTGTCATTCTGGGTATGTAAATGATCATTATTACAAAGAAAATGTTCTATAAATGTAATCTTTGTTTGAGGTGCAGTAATTAATTGAGCCATCATTTAAATATATTGATGCATGGCCTAGACCCAAGAACACAGCAATGGATACACCTTTCTAGATTTTAGGGTTATAACCTTGTGATCAAAAACAAGGAAATCTCCCTAACACAACGTCATACAACTTATGTCTGCCTAATTATTTTTTTCTAACTAATATTTTTTTATACAGTTTATTATCATTTTAGTCTATAAAAATATAATTTCTCTGAAATTAACACAGAAAAAAAGTTCCTTAATTTGAATGGAAGTTTTAAACAAATCAACAAATCAACAGTAAATATGAATCAATACAACTTTTTTCTTTTGTTCACTCCAGCCTGTATTTCCTGGCACATTAATCTAGCTGCTACAACAATAACAGAAACTCCACATACGATTACAGAAACTGTATCTACCACAATTATTACATTAGCCTCAACAACTACAAGCCCTGAGACAACAAATGCGACAAATTCCCCATCCACAACAACAATGGATCCTGCTACCACAATTAAAACTAATGATCCTTCTACATCAACTGGAAGCACATCTACCACCATAACTTTAATTGCCTCAGCACTTACAAGCCCCGAGACAACTACTGCCACAAATTTCCCATCCACGCCAACCTCAGTTCCTGCTACCACAATGACCACTAATGGTCCATCTACAACAACTAAAATGCCATCTACCACACTTACAACAATTGCCGAAACAACTACAAGCACTGAGACATCTACTGCGACAAATTTCCCATCGACACCGACCACAGTTGCTGCTACCACACTGACAACTAATGGTCCATCTACAAGAACTGAAATGCCATCTACCACACTTACTACAATTGACAAAACAACTTCAACCCCAGAGGCAACATCTGCTACAGATTCCACATCCACTACGAACATACTTCCTGCTATAACAATTACAACTGAAACTCCATCTACCACAATTACTACAACTGCCAAAACAAATACAAGCCCTGAGACATTTACTGTGACAAATTCCCCATCTACTCCGACCATGGTTCCTGCTACCACAATGACAACTGATGGTCCATCTCCAACAACTGAAATGCCATCTACCACAAGTAACTCAATTGCTGAAACAACTTCAACCCCCGAGATAATAACTGCTACAGATTCCACATCCATTACGACGATAGTTCCTGCTGCAACAATTACAACTGAAACTCCATCTACCACAATTACTACAATTGCCGAAACAAATACAAGCCCTGAGACATTTACTGTGACAAATTCCCCATCCACTCCGACCATGGTTCCTGCTATGACATTGACAACAGATGGCCCATCTCCATCAACTGAAATGCCATCTACCACAATGAACTCAATTGCCGAAACAACTACAAGCCCTGAGACTTCTACTGCGACAAACACCCCATCGACACTGACCACAGTTCCTGCTTCCACACTGGCCACTAATGGTCCATCTACAACAACAGAAATGCCATCTACCACAATTACTACTATTGCCAAAACATCTACAAACCCAGAGACAACAATTGCTACAGATTCCCCATCCACCACATACATACTTCCTGCTACAACAATTACAACTAGTAGTACAATTAGTATAAGCTAGCAGTGCATAAAACAGGGCTTCGTGTTGGTTTGTTAAAATATTTTCTTCTTCAAAACAAAGATCACTGTGAACTGATTTTAATTGTCTGACCACAAGATGAACATTCTTCTCAGCAACCCAGAAGCAACTCGTCTCGAATTCCCATTGAAAAATTTAATGTGAGTGCTCAGCTAACATAATTCCTTGGTCCACTGTAACTACTAAAACAAATTAGCACAGCTCCCTCTATAATACCCACATATTCCCAATCAGCAACACAGACAGTGCTTCTGACAACTACTGCAATTTCCCATCCACATCAACAACCATTCCTGCTTCCACTAATTCATCAGTTTTGTTATCAGCTTCAAATTAGTGTACTTTTACCTCAATTACATCAGGCTCAACACCAGGAAGCAGTACTACTTACGCAACATCATATACCACAGCGACATCAACTGCTGCAAAACCTAACCCTACTGCATTGTCTAAACCTTCTTCCACATCAACGTATGTTTAATATTTATAAATTCAATGTAATGATCTTGTTGGTATTGTTGTTTGATGGCCAATTCATTGAGTAACCGCTTACACCAGGGTGTTTTCCTTTTTTCACAGCATTGGGTCGGCGTTTATATACATCCGCATTGTGTTTAGCACTTTGAAAGGAGTCCACAGTGAGAGCACGATTCTCAGCCTTGCTAACACCCTTTTGGATAAACGAGTCAGATCTATGCTGAATGAACCTGAGACGATTACAGACATCACTTATGAGAGTAAGGCATCCCATAAACATCTTCCTTCCTTATTTTCCACCTCACCTGTTAAGTCTTATTGCTGGTTTCCTTTTGTAGTTTCTCAAAAGATATGTATTTTTTGTTTCCTGTCAATTTAAAGCCTTGAGCAGAAGAACGATTGCATTGAACTTGTTTCTGTCTTGTGGTCATATTTACTCATTTAGGAATATTTATTTCCCATTCTTATTTTCAGAAATTAATGAAACATCCTTTGCCATTAACTTGGGCTTTGTGATTAAAGATGTGGTTATAAATGAGGAATTTCAGCTAAGGAACAGCACTAACATGGAAATTCAGAAAACTGTCAATGCACCTGTGAGTCCCTTAAAAGCACACAAATATTCCCAAAATAATAATAATCAATGTTTTCTAATCAATATAATATAACCAATAATAATTGTGAATAATCATAATCTAGCAGTGCATACAACCGGGCTTATAATTACTTTATTGGTTTGTTTTTAAATACTTTTTCTTCTAAACAAAGCTGTTTTTAAACATTAAAAAATGTATGACCTCCAGATGAACATTCTACTCAACAACCCAGCAACGACTCCATTTGAATTCCCACTGGCAAATTTCACGTAAGTGCACACAGCATTTTGTATCCTTTAAATAATTATATCTAGTTGTTTAGCCTCTGAAATGCAAATGTCTTACATTATATAATCAAATCTCCAAGTCCTAGCTAGCCTATAGTAAACATCATATAGTTATATCAATAACTTTTGGTGTTGGATCTAAGTCTAATCATAAAATGAAAGAACAATACTGCTTTCACTATGTTTGATATATTGATCTGGGTTGCACCAGAACAATCCATAAGCTCGTCTTTTTTTTACTACAGTGTTATGACGGACAGGATTAATGCAAATGTGCAGTACGTGTTTAGACCAGATGATATCACCCAACCAAACAATTTCCTGATGAATGTCCTGCAAGTCAGTGGTAGGTTGAATTTGCGGTCATCACCTGTCAGCTAACATAAATTGGTTAAAGACGGTTCCTTGGTTAAAGGCATTTCTGCCTTCCCACAGAATCCTCATACTCTTGCCCAAAAACCTACTAAGGAAATTTTCATTTGTTGCCATTATTGCTAATTTTGGCAAAGCTAAAACATGCACACTGGAACCCATAAGGAAATGGCAACACAATAGCTAAACCTGCTACCTGCTAAGTATTTAGGAGTTTAACTGATAAGTAAACTGCTAAGTATTTACTTGTTCATTTAGGGTGCTCAGCACATTAAACTGTTTAACAGTAGCTACGTTTTACAAGTATTGTTTTATGTTGACTAATTGAAGCTGCAAAGATGAATCATTAATCAAGAGATTTATTATTGCACACGCAGGTCTGGCCATTAGCACCACAACGACTGAACCCAGCCAATGCTGCCCAGAGTGACCTTAGGAGGGGGGGGGCTTCCCCGGTTGGGCTTTGGCCATCATCATCCCGTGTGGTATTGCCATCATCCTCAAATATAAGAAATATAAATTTATTAACTAGGCGATTTATAGAGGCCGTGGGGGTGCACATCTGGTCAGCCAGGGTTTATAAAAAAAATATATATATTAACATTTATTTATGTTTTGTGTCAGTGTGTAGCTTATAGTAGTTATTGAAAACTTAAAAACCTTAACATTTACCATGCCTACCATTATTTATACGTGATTTACCCTTACTTTTCCGATTAAGGACAACCACTAGTTGTCTCAATACTGTGGTGCGGTTGTACCAGCGTTATTCTTAATATCACATGCCATGTGGCTAAAAAATACATTATTATATTTGATCTAAAATCATAAATCTAATCATATTTACACAAAAGTATTAAACCCTTATTTGTCTACCAACATGGAACACTGCACAGAACCTTAATTTTTGCCTCCCCCATATAAACAGGTATGTCTCAAGTTACTTCATAGGGCTATTTTAAAATACTTTAAGGTCCAACAACATTCCCAGGTTGTTGGCATGTCAAATTGGGTGCTCATCTACTTATGTGGGACAGGTGCAATTACTGTGTCAATTATTTTAAACCCTCTGTGCAGCCCTCAGCTGCTTTAAGTTTAGGTTTAGCGGTTCCAATAAGAAACAAACAATCAATCCCATACAACCAAAACAAACACATAAAACTCATCTAAATTATCTAATTTATTCCTACAAACATTTCCTAGAATTTAAGAGCTTTATAGCTGAGGGGATAAATTAATATCTAAACCGATTTGTCTTACTAATAGGAGTTCTAAAACGAATACCAGAGGGG
Organism: Hiodon alosoides; assembly: GCA_025775065.1. Classification (NCBI taxonomy): domain Eukaryota; kingdom Metazoa; phylum Chordata; class Actinopteri; order Hiodontiformes; family Hiodontidae; genus Hiodon; species Hiodon alosoides. The sequence goes on along the minus strand of JAOYSI010001413.1, from coordinate 11,546 downwards.
AGAAGGTGAAACCCCTGGTGCATGGGATGTGAATCATCTGTTAATATATTCTGGGCTTTTTCCAACACCTGCCTTTGATATATCTGGGCCATGTTCCTCTGCTTCTTCGCAGTTATTTTACTTACCTGATTTACCATCCTCTCTAGAGAGTTCTTATTTTTCACATTTATGGCATTAAACCAACACACCAGAGAGTAAGATAAAAACGACTCAATGCAGGATCTATAAAACATACACATCAATGTTTTATCCACATTAAAATACCTTAGTTTTCTTAAGCAATACAGTTTTTGATGCCCCCTTTTACATAAAACTTCAGTATATGCGGAAAAACACAATTTTATTATCTAAAATATTGCCCAAATACTTATATTGCGCTACACTCTCAACGCCTATTCCATTTATAATTGTTTATACGGAATAGATTGTCGCCTAGAGTTAAAGTCAATTTTCATCTCTTTAGTTTTAAGAATTTTTTTTATTTTTTTTATTTTTTAAAAAGCATCCTGACACCAGATAACACAATCATCAACCACAGGACCATGCATTGGGTTCTCCTCACTCAATAAACTAACAATTACAGAGTCATCTGCATTTTGTAATATGTCTATTTCTAAATTTACTATTTCAATCATTTGTATACAAAATAAATAATGAAGGACAGAGGAGACATCCTTGAGGTGACCCAGTGATGACACCAGCCATTCAGTGGCTGAATACTATTGAAAACAGATTAGAAATTTAACAAAAAGTAATTTTGCTAATGTTTTCGGCTTATCTAAGTGATGCAGTAATAAATGTAAAAGGGTTACTATTGCATCCTCTACACCTCGCTTAGCCCTATATGCAAATTGAAGAAGATCTAGGAAACACTGGGTCCTTTGCATAATTTCTCATTTTACCAACTTCTCGAAACATTTCATAACTAAAGATGTAAGCGCCACAGGTCTAAAGTCATCCAATAACTGTGTGTTACCTTTTTTAGGTACTGGAATCACTGTGGACTGCTTCCACAGTGCAGACACTCTCTGTTGTTGAAGGGACAGAGCAAGAATTTCGTTAAAAATTGGTTCTAGCTGCTCTGCACATTCCTTTAGTAACCGGCCCCCTATTTTCCTAAGTGTCACATCCTCCACATAAAAGAAAATCCTGCTCCCTATTCACTCTACATTCATTTTTCAAACCCTCAATTTCCTGCTTAGAATCATAAATATCAAATCTTAAGTAATAGTTATTTAAATCCTGAGACAATGCAACATCTGAACTGAAACCAACCAGACAAATTTTGCTATGTCCCTTACTGCTATCCAGACCTGTTATTAGATGCATCCTCTCCAAAACAGAACCTAGATTCTCCATTCTCAGTTTCAACCTTCCTTATAAACTGCTTTAGCCCTCTTTACTTCACATTTAATTTCTCTTCTTAACCCATAATTCTCAACCATATTTCCCTCTCTAAAGGCCCTATTCCTCTTTGACAGAAGAACCTTGAGTGATTTCGTAACCCACATTTTGGATTACTATTTGGAAATTTCCTAAACGATTTCACAGGGATTAACATATCCTCACAGTAGGTAACATAACTACTTATTACATCTGTTACTTTATCAATGTCCAAAACAGAGTCCATAAGATCAGTCCAATCTGTACATTCCAAACACCCCTGTAAACAAACCAGCGGTGCTCTTGTCTGAGGGACCAACAAAAAAAAAAAACAGTGGGTCCGTTACAGGGCTCCTTGTCCCACCACTGGGGTCGGGCTTGCACCGATGGAAGTTCTGCCGGTCCCCAGGGGTTTCCTGAGGGAAGGGGGGCACTCTTGGAGACAAACAGCCAATATTGGTGAGCCTGGAAGGCGAGGGACTGAAGATCAACAGAGATTACCATACAATAAGTGGACTGCAGCTGTCTTTTAAAGTAGCTCTACTTTCAAAATCAAAAGTAAAGCATCCAAGTATTACTCAAAGTGTGGTTGTCACAGTTCGCCATCACCCTTCCTTATCAGTCACTTCTTCCAGCACCTGTCATTCCATCATTCAATTAACATTTCTGAAACCCATGTGAACTTGTTCAATCACCCTCTGCTCCCATTTGTCCAGCACCTCCCAACTTGGTTTTCTGTTCCACATATAAACCCCTCACTAATCCTCAGTCTTCACAAAGTTGTATCAGTTTCAGTGCTACATCTCTGAGCATTACTCCCTGTGTCTTAGTGTTGCCTTGGTCCCTGGATTCTTTGCCTGACCTCCTGACCACGACTTTGGACTTTCGTCATTACTCTGTATGCCTGTTCGTCTGACCCTCCCTCTCAGCACTGCAACTGGGTTTGCCTGTTCCTGTGCCCCGTGCTGCATGACAGTGTTGGTAAACCAGGGACTAAGAAACACTTTTTGTTTTTTTTCACCATGCCTATTTTAAAGATTTTACCTTTAAAAATATGGTAAAAATCTGTGCTAAACTTGGAGAGATTTATTTATATATGTATGTAAATGTTCCCTATTTCATATTTTGTGTTTAAAGATTATTAAAGTAAAGTATTTTTTTTTAAATCTCTATTAAAAGCCAGGACTCCTATGCATACGTACCAGATAATTGTTTCTGTTTGAGAAAAATACCTACCAGATTGGGAATAGGACCCAGGCCACGGTGGTCAGAGGCAGAACAACATACCTGGTAGTATTTAGTCCCTTCACAATAATTTCTTTATTGAATTTATTTTAAAGGATGTTTATTTTTCACACTACTATTAAAAGACTGTATGAAAATAATGTAGCATAGTGCATGAACTCCAGAAAGATAGCGGCTGCCAGCAGGATATACATACTGAGTAGAGCTCAGTAAAGTTTAGCTGCCAGGAAGAAGCTTGAATATCAGTGTAGAATCTACAAATCTGATCATTATTTTTGTTCGTTTAACAAATACAAATTTATATTGCTGTTTTGGTTGTCTACAGAAGTGCCAACAGTAAAAAAATAATTGGTTTACATAAGCCTCTGCGATGGGAAAGTTTAATTTTGTGTATATTGTAATATGACCTAATATTTAGTGTTATTAAGTTTCTTAATTAATTACCCCCCTTTTGTTTTTTCTTTATTGGTTTCTTTTATTTTCCAATATTAATTCCAAAATTAATGCCATATGAATACTGCAGATATAATTAAATTGCCCTTTTCTGGTGTGTGCTTTTAAATTGTTACTCGTGCATCCCCAGCTCACCACCAGGGGTCGTCACCTGCCGAATACTAAGCCAGACATTCTTTTGCACTAGTGTTCTGTAATACCTAATTTAGGCTACCTCGATACGATACCCTGCATAAGATCACGATATTCGATATTATCAAGATTCTTTGAAATTTATGTGCATTAAATGTTAAATGCTGTCAGATAAAAATGTTCGCAAGTACAAAGTGTGGTAGAGGCTAAAACACATTAAATGCTTCAGCGTGGTGAAATACTTGTTATTTAATTTTCAATTTAAAGTTCTCTTTTATATAAGAAATTCAGAAAATAGTGTAATCAAAGTCATATCCACCGACTATTAAATACAACCGTAAAGAAAGCTTAGAATAAATTATATAAACAGAGAACTGTTAAAGCAGGGATGAGTGTACTGGTGTTTCAAAACGTACAGTACTGTAAAACAAAATAACACAAATACTTTTCTCAAAGCTCTTTATTACTAGGTCAGATGTTTATATACAGGGGTGTTTTAGAAGTGCTTTATGTAATGATAAAATGAAACAAGACTGTCTTGTAGCACAAGAGGCACATTTTTTACCAGAATTTACAACAAGGCTGTCTCTTGCAGCACACTTCAACAATTTTTTACAAGCGGCAAATTCTTAGCCAGAATTTAAATTTCTAACAAAAATTTCTTTCTTGTAGCACAATAGTACAACAGCACACTTTTGTGATTTTTTTTTTTACAAGAGGCGAATTCTTTATTAGACTTTACAACAAGGCTTTCTCTTGCATCACACTTGAGCAATTTTTCTCCAGTGGCTAATTATTTGCCAGAAAAACAAGCATGTTAATGTGCTCGTGGGTGAGACAGTTTCGTCTTAGAAACTTCGTCTTTCATTTAATGGATAACCAAAATATTTCCACACTACACATGCGGAATTGGCTTTAGAAACCAGCTGTTCTCCCGCGACCGCCATACTGTTACTTGGGCAATACTGTAATTACATTTATATGAAAGTTAGTTTAATCTGGTATATAAAAAAAAGTTTATTTTGTTTTTAAAGCACACAATTAAACTGTGGTTTTGAAGTCTCAAAAAAAAATTACAGACAGAAAAACACGATGTATCACCAACAAAAATACGGGATCGAAAAATAACGATATATCGGTATTGTAGCGTTTTTACAAGAGAGCTACTTATCTGCTGGGTTCAAGCAAAGACTCAGACACCGATTAACAAAAAGAAGTGCTCTTTATTTCACGCATACGCTTACAACCGTCTTGATAAAGACAGAACTGGCAGCGGAAGAACTGATTACACAAGGAAACACACAGAGAGCCCTCACTCGCACAAGCAAACACGCCCACGGTGAGAGAACTAAACCATAACAACATGACTACACAGCTAACGAAACCAGTTAACTAGCCACATCATTATAACAATAACACAACACATTATTAACACTATTTACAGTTACTAAAGTCCGGGAGCCAGGCTTCCCAGCAGCCCCCACGGAGATGGCTTCAGCCCATTGGCAAGGGGGAAGCGCACCTAGCCATCCCCGTTACAATATATTTGTTTCCTGCCCCGATATTAGGTATCATTAGGTATTATCATAATTTTTGTATTATGATATTTCGATATAACCCGCGGAACACTACTTTGCACCATATGTAAGTATTCAATTAATATTCAATTATTTTAAGAAAATAAATTAACCATCCAAAAAGATCATTTTTTTTAAATCAAGAAAAAATAATAATTTCTATCTTTTGGATAGAAACAAGAGGATTAGACAAAGTCAAGGTAAACAAAGCTATATATGCAAAACCCCTGTTTTTACCAACTACAATTAACTACAGGAACATCTTGTAACTTTAGTTGCATGCTATTTTAGTACTAGCAGTTTGTCATATTTTTAAATACAGTACGTTAATATGGAACATAGAACTTTTTGTATTACTGCTTCAAAGTGATGTGTTTTATCTTAATGAAAAAAAAAATCTAATCAGTTTTATAATGCAGTGGTTCTCAATCCTGATCCTGGAGAACCCCAAGCTGTGTGTGAAGGTTTTCATTCTGGCTGAGTACCAAGCCTAAACAACTATTGCCTTCATTAACTACTCATGAACTAACTTAGCCTAAAAATTAGATGGAAATCATCTTGTTTTGGAATCCTTCAGGACCAGGTTTGAAAACAATAAAGGTTAAACAGGATGTATGCCTATGGGAAAGCACTTTTGAGATAAACAACCAGCATAAATGCAGAGTATCCACAACCTACAATGTGTCCCATGTAAATGGAACCATAGGCAAGTACATGGGAGCCAAACAAAGAGGAAAAGGTCAGAAAAAATACTCTGTTCACATAATTACATATTCACCATTCTTACTCCTGCTCATTTGTATTAGAAGATGATGGGTTACTCATAGATTTTGGTATACCCTCCTTTGTGGTTCGTGTAGGGATGTCCTGTACAAGAATGTACATAATGGGCCAGTCAAAAGGTTATACACATCTTTATTAAGAGGGTTTGTGTAAATAGTTTCAGATAAACCAGTTCCTCGAGACTGGGTTTTCGCTATAAAGGCAGGGTGCACAAAGAGAGTGCGCGTATGTTCTTGCATTTGTGCAATACAAAAATGTTTTGCAAGTCATGCTGCAGGCTTGGTGGAGTTAATGCGTCATTCGACAGCATCACAGAGAATAAAAAAATAAAACTATCAGGCAATGCTTAGCAACACAACAACTGCTGTGTTATGTTATGTCTAAAAAATAACAATTACAGGTTGAAACAAGTTGCAGAATATACAGGGCTTATAGGGTTCCAGCAGTTATTGTGTCATTCACAATACAACTTCACACAACCTAGAAATGTTTTTGAGGAGCTTTGAGATAAGAGCAAGACTAAAACTAACAATAAAGACAGGAAGCAAAATGAATGTATAAAACATAGCATGTATAAATGCAATTAATATAATATAATTATAAATTGAATATACTTAGCAATATTTGTCTAATAACTATCGCATTAAATTACATATTTTGATTGCAGCATTATGTCAATTCTGTGATGTCTGAAATATCTGTTAATTTCATAATAACATACTTTGTGTTATTTTGAGATTACTCATGCGTTATGAGTTACGTCACTGTAGTGCAGGGATGGGCATCCCCACCCCTGCACGAACCCCGGTGATACCGGGAGAGGTCACCTGCCCTCACCGGAGGAAGCATCAGGACCAGAGACAGCGCCAACCGAGGGCCCGGTCTTTCATCACCCCCTTTTCACCCCCTGGTAACTCCATATCTAACAATGACAACAGGGAACAGCATCATGTGTGTCTGTGTGGAGCTGTGTAGCAGTGGGCTTAGTATTACTTTGAGGAATTTTAATTCTTATATATAATATTGTATTAAGTATCAAGTATATTATTTTGCTGGTGAATGCATGATGATTAATCTGCAATGCAATCTGTGGAGTACTTATTCAATCAATCAAATTTGTTCAATGGACAGAAGATAATTTTGGGTTAGTTGTTTCACAAAAACCTTTGCTCATATTTTAGCTCCACCTGACAAGCACAGTTTTTGGCAGTTGAATAACCTATCTGGAGGTGACAGGTTTAGTGTTATACATTCCTCAGGTTAAGCCAATGTTTCTGATACACTAATAATAGAGACATTGTTGTCTGTGATTACTCTCACAAGAATAGATTCAGAGCTGATTGATCTAATATTCAACATCTCTACCTTAATCATTGTTGTGTTAGACAACAAGTAATTCAGGAATTTAGTAATGTATGCAATTCAATAAACCTGCCCACAAACCATTGACTCTAGAAGTATGCAGACATCAGTGCCTGCAACCAAGCCAGTTCTCTAGTTTGTCAACTAGACTATGTATTATACAGTGTCCTCTAGAATTACTGGCACCCTACATGACTATAAACAAAAAGGCTCTTGTCATTGTTGTTTATCAGCTTGATCTTACACTCAAAATCTGAGATAAGTCTAAACTTTCATCAAGTTAAAATTGTTCAAAGAAATAATTTTCTTAAATACATGATATATACAATACAATATATGCCCCAATACAATATATGTTTTTTCTATCTCACCTCCTCAACTCTCAAAGCTGTAATAATGGCTCAAAGTACTCCTGAGTAAATAGACAGCACACTGGTCAATAAATTACTTCTATTTGTCAACTAAGTGGTAAAACTGAATTGATACTGGAAGGTAACTATAGAAAACATGCAGACGACTTGTAGCTCTCTAAGACTGGCATGCTAGAGGCATTTAAGACATATGTTGGCATTTACTTGTGTCCAGGTAATGGTGTTTAAAAACTAATGTTTATGTCTATCATTAAAATTATTGGCAAAGATTATATTGTATATCGTCACACAGTATATACCAGTGTTATGAAATTCAGGTCCTAGGGACCCACTGCATATGTTGGTTTTTACACCAAGCAAACTCTTCTCTTTCAACATTGGTTAGGATGTTCATTTGATATGGGGTCTGGATTTTCAGTTACCCTGCTGTAAATTTGAAACTTAATTGTTGCTGGATGTGTGTGTTTACGAGTGAGAAGATAAAGTAATTTGAAAGGTTGTCAGCCCAACAAACAAAAAAGCAATATATTCATAACAATATTTTTGTTTACTTTTACTTATAATGAAATCATACTGATCCCGTATAGTCTTTTGAAATACGTGCGTCATAGGTCGCCCACTCGTCAGTCTTGTTATGTAGCATTCCACTATTTTAGGCGTGGGTCAGCATCATTGTATTGATCTATTTCAATTGACGTTCGCGTCGAGGAGAGAACGATTTCGTGTAGATCTTAAGGTGTGTTCGGACGCATTACGGAAATGTTCGAATCATACCACAATTGGCCATCTCTCTACGTTAAATGACATCATAGTCGGAAGAACGAGAATAGTTCAACCAAATCGTAAATATAGCTTTCAATGTATGTAAATATAGCTATCATTGCCTTGGAATTAGGGTACAACAAATACCACAGTAAATACATTTCTACTTATTAATATACGTCGGTATAGTAAATAATTAAGCTAGACATATCTTTAAAAAGGCCAGATGCATAAAATCACCGTCTGAGCCAATGTCGTGCTTTTCCAGAATACCTCACATAACAGTATGACTTCAATTTCGCAGTATGTTCGGTGTTGGTTTTTATTCGTCCATGGCCAATATAGATACGAACAGGACGTTTATTCAAAGAAAACATTCGGAAAAGAAACCTTAAAGTATTAAAGAGTGTTTTGGTTAAATTATTTTATTTTTTTAAATTCTAAATACAATTAACATCTGAATGGCATCAAACGACAGAATTGCTGGCTTAGAATTTAAGTCTCCGAGTAGACCAATTATATAAACTGCAGCTCCTACATAGAAACTACCCGAAGCCGATTGTAAGTTTACAGTTTATATTTAAATTGTACGATTTAGTTGACATAATGTAGATGGGCTTTTGCGATCTTAAAGCATACAACATAGTTTCCAAGTAATAATGTATCTTATTCCTCAACTATATTGCTGCAAACCTGACATTTAACTGATTGATTTTTAGTCATATCTACTCACACACGTTAAGTTGTTTAACGTGTCTTACTGTGTCCAGTCCCATTCGTTTAATGTCAATTCACCTCGCAGCGAATAACACGAATGGATTCTCCCTAAACTATATGTATCCACCCAAAGATAACCAACCCCGAGCGAAGCTCACGATTATGGTATAAAAGCGGAAGACCGCACCTGTCCTTGCCCTTAATTGAACACAGCGTAATTGCTTTAACACTGAGACTACCTACCGCATATTACCACACTTCTATTTTATCGCTGGACGGGCGACTTTCGAATTTGGAACCCACACGGTATTACAATTAATGGCGAGTTGAACTGAAAGCAAGCAGCATAAACTTTCATATTGACGCAAAGTTGATGCAAATGCAAAGACGGTGAGTTTTTATCGCCTCTTATAACGACAGAGCTTGTTTCGTTGTAAATACAGTTGTCTATACCCTTGTACAGTTAAGATACGGTCATGGACACAGTTAGACGGTCCGAGTTAGTTGTATTGGTTGTAATTAAATTAGTTTTTTGTTGAACATAAAATCTGAGATTGAGAAAGATACATTTATAAAGAAATGTATTTTTATTTGAATTTCTTGTTGTATTTACGGGTCGATGGACCCTGTTATTTATGTTTCAATAAGGTAGCTTACTAGGCGCGCTTTGCCGAGGGATTTACCCAGTTTTGAAATATTTACTTGCCAAATTTAGAATTTAACGAATTCGTCTAGATGCATTAAACGGCAAAAGGTGATCGTTTAGTATTCGTTGTCAATTCTCTAACCAACTGACTACTTACTCAGCCGCCTTGAAATAATATACACCGTAGTTATTAGCAAAAAAAATCCTCTAAATGAAATTTGACAAGGTCTTGGAAATGACTTTGAAATGTAGGGAGCGCTAAACCACATACATAATTGTTTTTAAATAATCCATTAATGAGAAGAGCATTCTGAAGAATTTTATGCCTAATTTTTAGTACGGATTCAATTGACATATTATGTAAGTTATACATTCGCCTTTCTCTACCCGTTACTTCCACCAATGATGTGGCTTTACCAAAAACAGAAATCTGTTCCCCCTCCATTACCATCTAACTCTGTTAAGGAAGTCAAACCAAATGTCATTGTGCATGCGAATATAAACGTTTATTGACTACTGTATAGGAAAATATAATGAAAAGTATTTTAACTCCATGTGGTTTAGCCTGCATCATAACTTTAGCCTACATCATAAACAAAAACGCTGTGTTCAATATAAAACATTTAGTAAAACAAATTTAAACATTTTAGTGTTTTAAAAATGTTTTTTTTAAAGATGAATAAGAAAAGTAATTTATAGACTTCGAAGCGCTTAATAGACAATATACAACTGCTTTTAAATACTTTTCTGCATTTTTTTTTTGTTTGATTTTTGTTTCCTTGACTTTCATAATATACCGCTATTTGAAAAGCAGTACGTATTTATCCGTTTAACTTAATGTGGTAAACAAGAAACCGGTTATCTTATCATTTGCTATTCAGTTTTGATTTCAGAGGGTCCTCTACAATGGGCCTTAGGGCAAAATCAACGAGAACAGCAGCCATGTTTGTTGCAATGGGTACGTAAATGACGACTATTACTATGAAATGCTATATTAATTGAATTTTTGTTTTCTAAAAATGACCCTCCCAAGCACGTGATACAACTATTGAGAATTTGAGGAGAAAAAATATAGAAAAATAAAATAAGAATTGTAGGTGTATATACTGAAAATGAATACAAAAATCATTTTAAATAAATCAAAAAAATAAAAGTACATTTAAATAACTAAGTCCTGATATGGGAATTACTATGAATCAACAATCAAAAATAGATATAATTCAATATCAATTTTTCTTTTCTGTAAAATAGCCTGTATCTCCTGGCACATTACGACAGTCACTGCCTCCATAACTGAGACTCCATCTTCAACAACTGAAAGTCAATCTACCAGCATTACTACAATTACTTCAATGATCACGAACCCTGATACAACTACTGCTACTGCCTCCACAGTTCTAACTGACGCTCCATTGTCAACAACAGAAACTCCATCTGCCACAACTGAAACCCCACCTACCACAATAACTCCAATTGTCTCAACAAGTACAAGCCTTGAGACAACTACTGCTTCTGTCTCCACAGTTCTAACTGATGCTCCATCTTCAACAACTGAAACTCAAATGGCCATTATTACTACAATTGCCTCAAAAATTGCAAGTCTTGAGACGACTACTCCAACAAATCTCCTATCTACGATGACCACGGTTACTACCTCCACAATTACAACAGAAACTCCATCTGCCACAACTGAAACTCCATCTACCACCATTACAACAATTGCCTCAACAATCACAAACCCTGAGACAACTACTGCTAAGGCCTCCATAATTACAACTGAGACTCCAACTTCAACAACTGAAAATCAATCTACCACCATTACTACAAATACCTCAACTACCACGAACCCTGATACAACTACTGCTACTGCCTCCACAGTTCTAACTGACGCTCCATTGTCAACAACAGAAACTCCATCTGCCACAACTGAAACTCCAACTACCACAATAACTCCAATTGTCTCAAGTACAAGTCTTGAGACAACTACTGCTACTACCTCCACAGTTCCAACTGACGCTGAATCTTCAACAACTGAAAGTCAATCTACCACAATTGCTACAATTGCCTCAACCATCACAAACCCTCAGACAACTACTGCTACTGCCTTCACAGTTC